>NMRB01000019.1:872856-895207 GCA_002633025.1 Notospermus geniculatus | reverse complement strand
AGACATGTTAGAATAGATTTTATTTTCAGTGTGTCTAGGCAAAATCTTCTCTTTGATCAGGTTAGGTTTTGTTTGTTATGTTCAAGTGTACATTTCTTTCAGCATGTGCTTTTATTCACTGATTGTTTGTAAAGTTTGGGAGAATGTTAAGTTGTGTACATGTACACTAAAACGAGGGACATCTACTTACAGTGCCTCCCATTGGCAGTTGTTTGCATGTTCCCATAGGCATGGTAGGATCTACCTTAAACATAACTTGATACCTGTATAACTGCCTCAATAAAGTGAAGTGAAACTCTCCAGATAGAAACTCAAAAGGACAGTAATAATCCAGCATGGCCAGTGATATGACCAGGTTTCTTTCCTTGATAAAGGAGTGTACGTAGGTTTCTTTCCTTGATAAAGGGGTGTACACCTGGTTTAGGTGTTCTTTTAAGCAGTGTTCTATATTTATCTCCTTTCTTCCAGCGACAAGAGTCAGTGTTGTCCAGCACCAGTTTAGACAAGGTGGCACGAACAAGGAAACGCAAGGAACGCTCTGACCGTCTCATCAGCTTCACAGGGAGTACGAGCAACTACTTCGCATCCGCCACAGATCTCTCCAAGACTCTAGTCAAGAATGACTATTTTAGTGACATGAATCCTCGAAGCATGAGGCGTCTAATGAACATAGTGGCTATAACAGGTTGGTTCCCATCAATAAGGAGTTTTCGAAAAAGCCAATGCATACCTCTACCCTTTTGTTCGGTGCTCTCTTCATGGCATTGAACAGTGGGTTTGGCATTCGCGTTGGCATTTCGGGGGGCTTTGCAAAAACTCCTAACTATTCAGGAGTTGTCCTATTATTCAGGAGCCATTTTCCCGAAGCCATCATTAGGTTAACGATGTCGTTAAAACTGGGAAAATGCATAGCGTAACGACATCGTTAACCTAACAACGGCTTCGGGAACGTGGGTCCAGATTCCTTGTAAATTTGGTTAATCATGGGGTCGAATCTTTCAAAATCCTTCCCATCAGCTACTCAATAATAATACCATTGTTTCCTCTCCTTCTAGCCCGCCTTCTCCGAGCGTACAGCATTGACTATGGTTGGCATCGGCTGGCCACCTGGGTCAACATCACGGAGCAGTGGCCTTACAGGACGTCATGGATCATATGGTACTTTGAAGACAATGAAGATCTTGATGATGGGATTGCCCTGAAGGAAATCTATGATAGGTTGGTTTCTTGCCATGTAGACTAGATGGACTTGTATAAGCTGGCTCAGGCTTGACAATTCTGTGAAATGTAGCAGTGTAACTGTCAGAGAACTACGTTACATGTACATGTAGCTACCTCTGTCTGAGGGAACTACAATATGTAGGCTACAATGTCTGAGGGAACTACGTGTGCAATGTTAGGTGTCTCTGTCTGAGGGAGCTACGTGTACAATGTAAGGTGCCTCTGTCTGAGGGAACTCGTTTACAATGTTAGGTGCCTCTGTCTGAGTAAGCTTTGCCAACTTGAACCTTGTATCCTTGCCACCTTCTCATTTCTAGAGTCGTCCCACGGATACCGTTGACGAGAGAAGTTGAACCTCTTCTTGAAATTGACCGAAATATCAAAAAGTTTGAAGAATTTTTGGCGAGTAACAATCCAGCATTGACGGTGGCTGACATCAAGAGGTTCTTGCCGTGTTGTATAAACATTGATCCATTCTTGAGGAAGAGAATCCGAGGTTTGTGCAGCATCTTGAAACATCTAGACCTCTGGTCGTTTTGCGTTCAGAATATGATCTCCACAGTGGAGTGGAAGGCGTAGCAGGGCCGTATTTAGGGGGGCAGGGGGCAGTTGCCCNGGCGAGTAACAATCCAGCATTGACGGTGGCTGATATCAAGAGGTTCTTGCCGTGTTGTATAAACATTGATCCGTTCTTGAGGAAGAGAATCAGAGGTTTGTGCAGCATCTTGAAATATCTCGGCCTCTGGTCGTTTTGCCTTCAGAATATGATCTCCATAGCAGAGACCGAAGGTGTAGATGTTGTAAGCCTTGATTGTCAAGATAAGACTTGCTGGAGATGGCAGAGGTTGGTGTCTCAACTGAATAGAGATGAATTTTTGGTTCACATTCTGTGTCCAAGATGAAGAAGTATTCTCATGGCAGAGATCAGTGAATACTAAGTTTGCTTTTGTTCCAGAATATATGAAGCAATATGAACAGCTACCTGCTGAATTCCAGGTTAATCCAGCATTTACTAGACTCGGTGTGAGTGAAAGCAGCAGCAGTAAGTATCACTGACCATTCATGGCGACAAAACATTTTAACATCTTCACATTCTGTCCTTCCTCAGACTAAATCACTAACAGATCTATGTGTAGACTGGTTCCCGGCCCCAACATAGCTGACACAATAGGGGCCAGTATTGCGTGATGTAACGTCGCAGTTGATTGGCTAGCTTTTTTGTCTTGCCTGATGAAACGTCGCAGTTGATTGGCTTGCTATTTTGGGGATGTGACGTGCCATGTTGAATTTCTACTGAGTAGAATCTTCTGTGACGTCAGCTGCCAGGTATGGCCCCCAATACCGGTCCCTTATTCCGTCAGCTGTTGGGACCGGGAACCAGTCTAATCTATGTGTAGTCTCACAGCTGTCCCTGAGTGAGTTTCGTATTTGTATTTGCTGTTTCCTTTACCAGAAGATCATGCCAGGCTATACAAGAGGAATAGGAGGAACTCAACTGATGGTCAAACACCGGTTCATTCCCCTAACTCTGACATGATGCTGAAATTTAGTGGTAGTGGTATGTTGGTTGTTTCCCCGAGTGATGAGTGCCTAACTTGCTAATGCATCAGCTCTGATTACCTCAATGCTTTCTCCTCTCGATGAAGCATTCTGAGTTCTTTGAATGAAAGTAAATTGCCCACCAAGTCCTCAGAATATTTCATTGCTGTCGACCCGCTATCATTAACCACTTTCGCTGCCGATGCGTCCTGTGTCATAATCATTGCGCTTCCGGAATCCGCGTCATTTTGATGTAAGTATGACGTCATGTAATGCATTTTATAGTACACTACGCTAGTGCATTACTAGCATCATTCATGACATCATGTACCGGAATTCCGGTCTATCAGTCCATTGGGCGCAATGACATCATGGACCATACAACCGGCCTATGGTAGCAAAGTGGTTAACCTTTGACACATTGCTACACCTCTCCTCGATTCTCCGTATTCCACCTGGGGTTATAGCACCTACTAATGGACAAAAATAGGCATATCCTGTGTGCTTGTGTGTATTTCAATGACTGTAGACAACACTAGGCCTCTGATGGATTTCAGTGTAGACTGTAGACAGTATCCTCGGCCTTGCAGGGAAGGAAGATAACTCTTCCTTGATGATTCAATGCTTACTATTTGAGGGTATCAGTGGCATGTTGGCATAAAACTTTCCCGATTTGTTAGCGGTAGTTGGTAGTCCAGTGGTTTGTGCAGAGGCTTTTCACGGTAGGAACCTCAGCCCTGGTTGATATGCACAAATTACCGCAGTCAGTTCCATGTGTACATGCTGATCTGTAGTGCTGTCAACTTTATCTTACAGGTTTGGGACAACTAGAAGGCAGACCACCTAATCCTGCTGTTTTCACACCAAATATTCGACCAACTTTGTCGAACATCTCGCCACCTTTCTTCCCCCAGTTACACCCCCAGCACCCTGCCATGATGACACCAACTGGGGCTCCGATGATGAGGATGCCATACATCATTCCAACTCAACATCACCCCTCCATGAATGGAACTTCTGTGTCTGTCATGGGAGGAACCAAGAAGGTCTACCTGAAGGTAAGTGTGATCGGGAGTGAGAGACCAATAGATCCACCTGAAGGTAAGTGTGATAGGGATTGAGAGACCAATAGATCCACCTGAAGGTAAGTCTGATCGGGATTGCGAGACCAACAGCTCCTCCTGAAGGTAAGTGTGGTCGGGATTGAGAGACCAATAGCTCCTCCTGAAGGTAAGTGTGATCGGGATTGCGAGACCAATAGCTCCACCTGAAGGTAAGTGTGGTCGGGATTGAGAGACCAATAGCTCCACCTGAAGGTAATGGGGATTGGGATTGAGAGCCCCACATCAAATACCATGAATACATGCCTGGTATAAGATTCCATGCAGTGATTTACCTTGTACCCGGAAGAATTGACGAGGATGATCTTGTTTCAGGGTGGAGTTCCAAAACACCATCTGAGTTCGATGTCGCTGGATGATGTGTGTCAACTGCTGATGAAGCTGGAGGGTCTCAGCCCGGCGGCAGTACAGAAATACCAGGAGGAGATCTTTCAGAACAACATTAATGGTTTTGTTTTGTATAATTGTGATATGGATGAGTTGAAACCAGTCCTCGGAATGAATTTCGGTGACTGGCAACTTTTTAAGGCGATGATTCTCGCTTTGAGGTCACGTGAGGAGGAGATGTTGAGGGGTGTGCCCTCTAGTGATCGTTACATGAACAACTACCTCGCTCTTAGTTCAGAGAATTTGGAGAAGATGTGCCAAGAAGAAAGTCATAGAGCGACTCCTGCCGGGAAATTTGATTCTGATCAAAGTAGGCTTAGCCATGATTCAACCATTGATTCTGGTGTGGGATGTGTTGAAGCGCAAGACCTTGACACGAAATATGATGTGCTGGACTCCAGTCGTGTTAGTGTTGTCAATTCGAAAGATTTCTACAAAAAATCGGGGAAATTGTTCCGTAAAAATAGCATTGCGCAACAGATTCAGATGGAGAGTATGTTACTGAATGATGTGATTGATGAGTTTAGTGAAGGAGGGAGTGATGGTGAGGATGAATCGACTGATCTCGAATCGCCAATAAACTTTGCTGTTGGGGATGATGAGGTTGATTCCAGGGTGTCCACACCGGAGGCAAAGTCGGAGGAATCTAGAGATAATCACCGTGCCGAGACACCGCCGTCCTTTAAAGTGTCCTCTCATCGTTCGAGCTTGAGAAAGCCGGAAAATTCTCATGCTGCAACCTCGCCATGTGGCAATTCAAAGGTACAGTTCAGCATCCCCGAAAAAGGCGAATCAATCGAGATGGATTCTATAGCATGTGAAATAAAATCAGGAGAAAGTTCTCCTGATAATCTCAATCAGTCTGCCGATGAGGTGAAGTTACTCAAACAAAAGGATGGTCTGCGTCTCAGCTCGCCCATATCATCTGTTGATGACATACATCGGTCAGTAAAAGCGGCTCTTTGGAAGAAAAAGTCGAAATCAAAGAGGGTGAAATCGCCAGAATTATCTCCGGATCATTCAGACGGTGGAGAGGCTGTCAGTGCACCCTTGATCAGTAAAAAGCAGCGTAAAAAGGAACAGAAGGAGAAAAAAGGGTCAAAAGAAGGTGGTCGTCCTGAGTTTTTCATGGAGCCGATGAACACAGTTGATACTGGAAGGAAAACTGAGGTAGATGTTCAAGTGCATAGGACGTTGATGAATGCTGCGGCGTATACCTCTGGGTATGAACATGGTGCGTCAGAAAGTATGAAGCCGAGTGGCAGCTCATCAAAAATCAGTTCACAGGGGTCGTCAAGGAATCCTTCCAGGACTGCATCGGTGGAGAGCGTCAAGACGGCACCTGATGAATCAAGGAGGTCGTCTGCTCGTTCGTCTGCACAATCGTCACGTGATTCAAGCCCCAACTCGATCCACTCGGGAAGACATAAGAAATTCTCTGTAACAGAAGTGAAGATTGATATGCCTATTGGCAGTAATCCTGAAGCTGTGTAGGTCTTCACTCATCATTGACTGCTAGAATTTCCTACATTATAGGCCAATATACATTGTCATGTACGCTGGATTGTCTGTTTTGAATGTTAGTATATGTATTGTATCAGTGTATTATTCATTGCCATGTACGAGCAGATCATGTCTGCTTCAGGATTGATTGCACTGTGACTATTGATTACTAATGACTGTTGCACTCAGACATATGAATACCAATGCAATTAGAAGTTCTCCACATGTTTTATTTAGTAAGAAGTTTTGGGGGAGAAACCATCCTGAGGTAATCAGGAGGGGTTCTCATGCCATGTACCATGTATGCAGTGATGAAGCGAGCAAGTGCCAGGAAACTCTGATATTCTCAGAATGGGAGAAACTGTAATCGTGAAAATGCTGAGAAAAGATGAAATACTGTACGGTATGTACTGGCACAGGCTTCTGCATGTTTGATTACGCCATGTTCTTGTAGCTATTCATGTTTTTTTGTAAATTTGGGTGTACGGGTACTGGAAAACAAAGCCGTAATTACTATTCAAACTCGTCGGCTAGACTGATTCCCGTCTGGAAGGCTGGGACTTGACATCAAGCGACGCTATGACTTATATGAGACTATCCAGTGGGTCGCTTGGTGTGAATGGCATGAATTTGATGTCAACCCTGTGACAGGGATCAAAGTCGAAATATACCCTTCGAATATGCCCTTACAATAGCGGGCTATTGTTTGGTGGACTTGCATTCCTAGGACGTTGATTCCTGTCACATCTGGTATATAAAAATATGATCCTCCCTGAGACCCAAGACTTCTGAAAATCTACAGAACGGAGACCCCTTGGGCAACCCCCCCCCGCCNCCCCCCGCCCCGTAAAAACCGAATCCGTAGAAATGTGACCCAAGACATCCAAGATCCACGACCCCCAGCAGGTAAAAAAGCCCCAGAAGACCTTGGAAAACTCCCAAGAAGACATGTCAGATATTCCCTTCAAATTTCACAGGCAGGTTGCCAGATCATGACGTCACTTGGCCGAGAATGATCAAAATCCAGTCATTCATGGCCATGGGCTGACGAGATTATCATTGCATTATGACTGAAATTAACTGGCCTTTGGGACTAACCAATGCACAGAATTAGCCTCGGTCCATCTAAAATCAATTTCTGTCATCTTTTAGAGCAAAAAAACGTGGCTAAGATGTCGTGGCGATTTTCGATGCGTAGACGAACGCCTAGTTATCCATCATGACGAAAAACTGTCTTCTCTCCGTGCAGAGACACATAGCGTCATTGTGTGCAACTGAACTGTACTCGGATGCTGCGTATCCCGATCAAAAGAAAGTGGGCCGGACAATTACAAAGAAAACAATTAATAGGATTAACTAAGGCTGATCTGAAATTTATTATCGTGTGGAGCTAAAAAAATTGGTTTAGGTATGTGTTTTGCCCCTTTCGATGAAGTCGATGGAAAGGATTAGAAACGCCGAAATAATCGTAACGTTGAAGTCAGTAAACGCAACTGCTGCGTGTTGCGCGTGACCCAGACAAAACCAAATAAATGTTCAACTTTAGAATGTTTATCAAAAGGAGCGCTCGTCGGCATTTCGGTGGTTTTGCAACACCCGGCTTTGCTGTTTTTCTTTTGCCACTTTTGTTTTGGCTTTGCTTTCTTGGTTTTGGCTGTAGCCTCTTGGCTTGAGCCTTATGGCTTGAGCCTTATGGCTTTGACCATTTGGCTTTTGGCTTTGCCATTTGGCTTCAGCCTTATGGCTTTAGCCATTTGGCTTCGGCCTTATGGCTTCGGCCTTATGGCTTTGGCCATTTGGCTTTGGTCATTTGGCTTTTGGCTTTAGCCATTTGGCTTCAGCATTTTAGCTTTAGCCTTATTGCTTTTTGCATTGCATTTTGGCTTTGCCTTTGGTTCTATGGCTTAGCCTTTGGCTTCACCTTTGGATCTTTGCCTTTGGATTTTGTTCGCCCGCGTGTCCGTATACCGTATATGTTTATGTAAACTTGGGCTTAGGTCCTTGGTCTTCGTTTTGTGGATATTCAGAGGTCTTGACTCTTTTGGTCGTCGTTTTCTATACACCCGTGTCAACTCGCCTTTCAGCGGCCTTTAAGATTGACCGTCGCTCTTCTAAGACGGCGAGACGGTATCCTGTCTCGCGTGAGTCGCATCGCATAATACATACACGTACATTTAATTATGAAACGTGCTTCACTAAGTGATACTTACTCTCAGCAGGCCTACTAGTTTCGATAACGACTGGACAGCACCATTGCTGGAAGATCTGGTTAGACACATCAAGTGTCACTGAACGCATTCTGTGATCTCTATACGTATGCAATGTATACAGTTGGTAAATGGAAGTAAATGATGTGGAACATTAATGTCTTCGTGTGTATGAATACAGCAAGTAGCACCATAAACTGATGTAATATACATGTAGTTATCACCGCCTGCCTGTCTTCCCTAGAGCAAGCGAGCGCTACTCCCCGTGAAAATTCGTTATGTATCAACAGTTAGAAGCTCCCTCTGCTGCATTTTATAAGGACAACGCGAGGAAACAACAGACAACTCCACGGATATCTAAAAACCCAGAGAAACTGAATTTATTTCCAAACAAATCTCAACAAAATGAAAAGACGATTGTCGCCATTGTTGCATCAGACTATCTAATCCTGTGATCATGATATAGTTGACAACCTTCTGTTGATTTCGTCCGAATTACCAAATATGGCGACTGATTGTTATGTTAATCGAACATCAAGAACCTCTCCGAGATTTTCAGCAGTATGGTATTGCCTAGGTGAGGTTGTCCCTTCTCTGCATAAAGAAATTCCGTTGAAACAGGCGCCGGTGTGAAAGGAGCGATAGTCGTGGGAATGCAATTGCGAGTCATAAGTGTCTGCTACGTTGTAAATTATGATTTCTGTCCCTTACCGCTCTCCGTTGAACAATAAAGCCGGAGTTTAATTGTTGGGGGACTTAGAATCCTGCCACACCGGTGTTACCTTTCTGAGGACTTAGTTTTGCTGTTATCAGTCCTGACTATCAAAATGAATGTCTGTATTAAACGCAACCATAAAAGACGTAGTCATAAAGAGATACCGTAATTGATATAATGGAGTGGAAAACACACTTCAGAAATCCATTATTTTCATTTACATGTAGCTGTAGGTCATCCTGGTGTACCTTGAAGGCTCTTCTGTAAGACTCAGAGAATGGACAGGTTCAATCCTTCTAAACTTGTCACACTTCTTAAAAAGTAACTTATAGAAAGCCAATCTAAACTGTCTGTGTGTGAAGGGGTAGAGAAGAGGGTTTAAAGTGGAATTAATCCATAGAAGCCAAAATGATATCTCGAACACTACTGGGTTTATCGTATTCGGGGCGAGGGACGAAATGAGGGAGAGGACCTCGAAGGGTCCCCAACATATTCCAAAGACGACAATGATGATTGCGATTGCTTTTGCGGTTTTCTTGTCCCTGTGAAGTCTCTTTGAGCTGTATTTGTCATGACTGCTCGTCACAGATGGCACAACCAAATGTGTTTCTTGATTGTTGTTTGAGAACGTTGCTATAGCAGCCCGTTGTTGGTGCATCAACGACTCCTTCAGTCTCGTGCGTTTCCGGATATTTTCGTAAATAAGGAGATTGACGGCTGTTGTTGTGATGAACGGGATGATGAACTCCACGGCGGAGCCGAAGAGGAGATAAGGCAAATGGGATTTGAATTCCACAAAACATTCGCCTGGGAGAGCGATGCGGTTCCCGGTCCAATGTTCCCAGAAGATGATAGCTGGTCCGTAGACCAAGATCCCTATGATCCATGGAGTAAGCATGAAAACCGTCACCAGGTTTCGTGTCTGTTTCGCCTTATAAGATAATGCGAACCTCACACTCAAGTATCGGTCTAAGCTAATCATTAGTACACTCCAGGATGATGCTAGGGGAGTGACGTAATCACTGACGAGCCAAAATATGCAGAATCCTCGCCCGAATGGCCAGTATCCTGTCAGAAGATAAGGCACGTACGGCGGGATGCAGAACAACCCGACGACGAAATCGGTGATTGCTAAATTGAGAATTAGAAAGTTGCTAAACTGGCGCAAGTGTCTGTCTAATGCGAACGCGATTATGACGATACTGTTGCCGGCGACTGTGATGATGATCATGACGATACATAGTATCACAATAACAATGCTTTGTGTCAACGGTAGTATGAATTGAAGAGTACGTTTCTTTGTGTCGTTGGCCGTGTGGCTCGTGATGTTTTCAATGACGACACCGTTTTGACCATTGTCGTCTGCTATGCTGTAGGGGAAGTCCATGCTGCCAATAGACTCCTCGGGTTATCTCCTCGGGATGATTACGCCATCGTATCCTATTACGTCACACGTGCGAGGACACCGAGTGTCGTTGATATTGCTCTGAAAGTAAAAAGCAAGAGAGATTCTGAGTATACACATCCTAAGAAACCCCTAACAAGGGCAAGCGATGGGACATTTGCGTACACTGATAGTTCAGGATGGAGTAGCATAAAACTTCTGCTAGTGGCAAATTGTAGGATTCCAGGGCCCCAATCAGCGTCTAATAAGTTTTGAAGGTCGTTCTGTAATGAACCGTCAATCAACTGTCCAACTGACATGGTGATTGTGATCCTTTTGTCTTGTAAATACAAACACAAATTGGTCGATGACGGAGGCCAAAGTGCTTGAGAGGTTTTCTGGATCGTCCATGTCAGCTTGAAAGATTGCAACCTATATGTACAAACAGTAAATAGAGAGAATACAGTCGTCAAGTCATCGTGAGACACAACCATCTGGACGATAATGGAATCCAACCCCAATCGGAAGGAGGCTGACACGCGGCCCTTTCTCATCAGTTCACATTGTTTAAATGTTCCACCCTATCTTGACAACGGAGATCGCTACCGGTCGAACGTCAGTCTAGTGTGACCTCGGGTTCATGTAGAGTACTTAAAGGAAGGCATTAATACGTTCTTGTGGCTCATACGATTCCTTTAAGGATCGCTGTTTCAGGAAATCACATTAAAGTTAATGGACCGCCATGATGCTGACATCCTCATCCATGGTCTGAAGCTAAGTCAAATCGTAACGGACGTTTAAATAAGAAGCTTAGCCATTGGCCATACGTTCTGACGTTCCCCACTCCTCCTTCGTCTCGACAGAGCACCATGAGTGGTGCTCCAACAGGTAGGCGAACCCTCTGCCTATGCTATTAAAAGATCGCAAGCGTTTCATCTTATACTCATCCGCGCTCACCCAAGGCTTCCCTCGCTTCTTCACCATCCTTTCTAACCACAGCTTCTCTCCAACGAGATCAAGCAATCTTAGCGGCTGTTTGCCACTCTAAGAACCTTCCTTAATCCCTGACGGCTTGTTGGTCATTTCTAACTTGGTCCTACAAGAATTAGGACGAGAATGGCTTGTAACATGGTTAATTCAATACGAGGACAGTGTGAATCCGATTACTTAATCCTCGCGGTCAGGAGGGCTCCTTAAATCGTGTTTACAGAGGAGGACATTAGGGGAAAAGCAAGATTATATCGATCAAACGAAGATCCCTTTCTGCAAGCAAGAATGGGCCATTCGTATGATAGCAGTTATACTAAATGATAAACAATCGCGACGAAACCAGTTGCCAATCGGTAAAAGGTGTCCCATTTACCGGTCGCCAGTAGGCCTTGATGACCCAATTTACCTGTCGTCAGTAGGCCTTGATGACCGAATTACCAGTCGTCAGTAGGTCTTGATGACCCAATTATGTACCAGTCGTCAAGAGGCCTTGATGACCCAATTACCAGTGGTCAGTAGGCCTTGATGACCCAATTAGGCCTACCGGTCGTCAGTAGGCCTTGATGACTCAATTACCAGTCGTCAGTAGGCCTTGATGACCCAATTACCCGTCGTCAGTAGGCCTTGTTCATACTTAATTCATCCGATTTTAAGCTAGTGACGCGCAGCACCCCACCCACAGCAATTTGAGACAGCAACCGCCGAAGCGTATCACACCCAGAATAACTCCCAGTGAAAACGAACGGTAGCTAAGGTTATTGCTTATTCGTTCATCACCGCGGGATCTATTAACAGTCTCACCACGTACAACACGTCGATTTCTTTCATTCATGAAATGAATTAGCTAAATCAAATTTTATCCAAACATTTGATTTTTTCATTCCTTTTTACATTAGAATACCGAAAAAAGACACCATCCGGATTTCTACTCTGAGGGAGATAAGTTTTTTTCTATTACGATAGAGCCATGAGATTATCATCTGGAGTCGTGGTATTCTATCCATTTCTTTCGGTACCCGTATATGGTA
This sequence comes from Notospermus geniculatus, assembly GCA_002633025.1. NCBI lineage: Eukaryota > Metazoa > Nemertea > Pilidiophora > Heteronemertea > Lineidae > Notospermus > Notospermus geniculatus. The sequence goes on along the minus strand of NMRB01000019.1, from coordinate 883,112 downwards.
TCCATGCTTTCAGCAGAACTGAATAGGCAATCATTGCAACCGGGGGAGACGAACCATGTCGCATTCTAAAAAACCAATCGACGCTGCACTTCGCTGTGTGGAAAAAGTCGAAGCTTCAGGCTAGAAACCATGTGCAGAAATGGCATTTTGAATCGTTGACTGCTTAGCAAACGTCTATTAAATTGGCCCTATGTGTGTTCCCCTTAGTTTCCCCTCATTGTACAGAACGAGAGTTACAAATTTCTCTGTGTTCCCCTATTGAAAAGTCATGGTCGCTTGAGATGTCTTTTGTAAGGGAACACTGAGATATGGGGAACACTAGAAAGTGTTACACCGTTTCTGCCGTTCTTGTGTGTCAACATAAGCGCAATACATAACACTTAATTCTCTTTCTTTCTGTAAATGACCATGAATGTCTCAGTCATCAAAGCATGTTCGCCCTCAACAGCAAAACTCTCATTTAATCAAGATATTGTGTTTCTTGCCAATTTCCTGCTTGTACCTAATTCATTGCCGTGATTATCAGCCTCAACATGGCGGCTGTACCACAGACCTAATAAATGGGCAGTTTTTCCAATTGATCTGACCATGGATACAGGAATCACGTGATCTGTTTGATTGCCATGAATCGACATGGTGTGTGTTCATTTCCTAAAGATATCCGTGATTGGCTTTGGTCCAATCTCTCTCCTTCGTCGGGCGTCTCTCCTGATAGGCAGAATCAGAACAGCAACGGGAGAGTGCAGCCTTGACATCGGATGATTTGGTAGCACGTTTAGAATGTTCTGCCCTGTTGCTTTTTCTCGCTTACATCGCCTTGAAATAAGTCAGCATAAAGGAAAAATCATTCGTCATCAGCGATATCACGCGACATGCATCAAAAGAAAATTAGGCGTACTCACGGACAGTGTTGAATTGCAAATTTAGTGATACTGTTAGATTTGTTTGCCTTGTCATGGAGTTATCTCTAGATTCTTGCATAATCGCACAATTTACAACTATTGTCAATTCCAAGCTTTCAGCATGATTGATGTTTGCTGAGTTAAGACGTCTCCATATGAGAGGTTTCTCGAGCAAACTGGCTTCTAAAAACGCTTGCCTTCTGCTCCAGCAACTGTTGAACCGTGGCTGCGTTTCCTCTTGCTGCTTCAGCGAGCAGGAATTTTTATGAGTAACTAATGCGTAGAAAACTATGGGCAAATATTTGTGTTAGGCCTACTGGTTTCTGTCCACTGTACATCGGTCGACAATCATATACCCAAAGATATCTTGGATTTAATGAATTTGGCGGCCATTTTGGCGACCATCTTGGATTTTGACCGTAACTTCCGTCAGAAGAATTTCAGGAAGTGACGACAAAGTTTGAATTTCTCATGGAGAACCAATCTGCGGTAGGCAACCCTCTAACGGAGAGGTGCCTACTGGTAAGAATATATTGCGGCATCGACTTGAGATTTTAGGTACGTCTCTCTCGTGGATATGAGCCAGAAGCATCACCAAAATGGTGGTTTATTCGCAGAAAGCTGGGACTAAATGGCTTATAAGTCTGGAATGTTAGTCCTCAGCACTCTGGTTGTGACATGAAGCTATTAGGGAGTTTTCGCAAATCTGACGAAAAACGAAGTGCGAAATACGAAATTGGGCGTCATATCCATGACGTAATGTATTTCGGGAAATGGTTGGTACCACAAATGTCCCTCCTGCCAGTGCGTCTTTTAGCATGTCATGTAAGATCGAAAGAGTTATGGCGCATCTTGAATTNACATAAGGCGTCTCAAAAGGTGCCTCACCCTGAGACGTGCAGGTGTCTCAGGGTGCTGTCTCAATTGGAGACATTTTTGTCTCGAAAATACGAGACAAAGGTGTCTCAAAAGTCGTCTCAATTTGAGACATGCACGACCAACATTGTGGAGACGTTTCTGCCTCATCTTGAGACACCCGATCTGAGTCGCCAATGTGCCTCATTTAGAGGCACCTAACTGCCTACATTTGCGGACAAGCCTTGGAGACACCTTTCTTTCTCACTTGGAGACGGTTATTTTTTTCTGTGTACGCTAAAAGACGCTCTTGCAGCAGGCGATATTTGTGGTACCAACCATTTCCTGAAATACATTACGTCATGGATATGACGTCCAATTTCGTATTTCGTACTTCGTTTTTCGTCAGATTTGCGAAAACTCCCTATTAACGAGAGAACTACGAGGGTCGTTCGCACTCTTGTTATCGGTATATGAACCCCGGGGGCAAAAATAACATCGGCCACTTCAGAAATTGATCTACTCGTGGAGTAGACGAAAGTGTCAGTCTATAATTTATTAAAAGAATGGCTCTTCAAATGTTTAGTTTGGGTTCATTGGTTTTGTGGCGATGTTGGATCGATATTCCAATAATCCTCAATGGTGTCATTCACAATTGGTACTCGGTCTGCCACGGAGCAGGTTGTGAAGACGGCTACTGTCTGAGTGGTGAACATCGGCACCTCAATGTCACGTCAATGTCGGCGCCATTCAACTCAGTGATGCCCTATTTATAGCGCTTTTCAAGTGCATCAAAGTTCGCAGTACCCCAGTCCCTACAGAAAGTTTCTTGGGAACTCAAGGAGCATTTCACTCAGCTTTATGATATTCTGGGGAACTCAAGGAGCAGCTGATTCAGCGAATCCATTCAGACTACGACCACGACCGCGATGGGAATCGTACCCGCGACCTTTCGGTCACCAGTCCTAAGCTCAACCACTGACCATCGCGCTCCTCAAATGATGTCAGTCAAGGACGCAGAGAATATGACCCTTTGACAGCAGAGCGATCTGATTACACGTCCTATTCCATAATATATATTGGCTATCCTAAACCATAATCCAAAAGGATCTATGAAATGACTTAGTAACTAAACTCTATAATTGATTGTTACAAGCCCAATAAAAACAAAGACAAGCCCTTTCTTATTGTCTTATTGATCCACCAAGACAATCCATTTGCAGCGATCGATTACCTCACTGCCCAACCCGCCAGTGTCTGCCACTGATATCATGCTAACCATCACGAATGCCACTAACCTAACCAAACCCACTCGCAATCTCCCTTTGCATGATTTGGTAGCTGGTGATCTATCAGCTTTGTTACCAGCATCGACTGTTAGTATCTCAATCTGCCAGACAAGCTTTTACACGCTCTGATACCTTGACGTTGGAATCTCCCAAATGACACTGGACTCGCAACTTCTCGGCAGCTCAGAGAACTCGGGCTCTGATATTTCTGCCTCTGGCAAGGCGGGATTGGGCGACCTTAGATCAGGCGACGACGCTTCACGTCAGCGTGCTCGTAAGCCAACATGTAGTTTATTCGGTGGACTCAGCCGTATATATGACCTTCACGGGTGTCGCCCTTCCCGTTAATCACCATAAAAGTCAGATGGACCCTTACTTTCCTTCAACGCCCCCTTATCTCTTTCTGCTCCTCCTTCATTTCCTTGAGTAGATGTGCTCTGCATTACAAAGCCCTCGTTGAGCTCCTTACCCCCTTTGATCAACTTTCATCGCTGGTTATTGGCCTCGAGGTATAAACATTCACCAAGATATCAAACATGTCTTCATCACCACCGAACCATCTGGAGCAAATTGCTGCAAGTCAGCTCCGGAATTGGCAAATGTTCCAAAACCGCTTGGGCTTAAAATCCAACCGATTGCTCTTTGAACGATTCGATACGGAAAATTGCTTCTGCTAATAGATTTAAATTGGAGGGAATTAGTGCGTGCGATCCGGATGATTCAGCGACAAACTGTGCGAGGCACTGAAATGAAACTCGAGGATGAGAGGGTTCCCATTAAGAGTGGTAAATTGTCCTTGCTATAGATGAAGGGAGTCTTTATTGCATTAATCAGCCGGCCTAGCCTCGGATGTTGTCAAACACATGGATATCCCCCTGTTAATTGGCTGGTGAGCCGGACTCGGGAGACACGCTTATCAGAGGATCTACATGTACTCTAAGAGTCAGGGTGGTTGCACGTTTCTGATGACAAAATACTCTTCTTTATCACTGATACATAAAAGCCACTTTCAATATATCACTTAGGCCTTGGAGGAATTAATTTCTCCAAGCTTAGGCCTACTCTAGTCAAAGCCATAATTGTATCAGCTACCGGTACCGTGTTAGTTTCGTTATAGCTTTATCATTATCGGTATCGTTATAGCCGTATCAGTGTGGCTTCATCGTTGTAGCTATAGTTATATTAACTTCGTAATATCTTTATCGTTATAGCTATCGTTGCCTTCGTTATAGCTTCATCGTATTCGCTTTATCAGCAGTATCGCTCGTTATAGCTAGGGGCAGAGGTCTCCTTCCCTTCCCTTCCCTTCCCTCACTCCGTGCCATTTTAAAGCCGATAACTGTGAAGTGCGTGTTGATGCTGTAGCAGTTTCCGGTCACTAAGTCACGTCTCTCGGGAATGCGTCGGTCTACTTCCGACACTTGGCGATGAGTCGTTACTGTGATCACGGTGATTAAAGGAAAGGTTGGATAATCACACCATAAGGTTAATAGATCTAACTTTAGAAATCCGCCGACCTACCAGTCGAGGTCAACATCCTATTTCTGATCTAACAACGCGGGTACACATCACGTGGTCGGGGAATGAAGCTATCAATTAGCCTCAGAGTTAGTCATCTCTCTAGAAATAGCGTCACAACGACCCGTGAACCCGCCCGTGATTGGTTCACCAGATCAGCGTTTGTGTGACTGGCCAATCGATTGGCGCGTTTCATCTTACTTCGGGCTATCTGCACTCATCAAGTGTACCGGACACCCTAATTGGACAGAATCTGATTGTTTGCAGTGAACTTTCCCTCTCCGGTATGTTTTCAGAAAAGATGACAATGTTTTACATCGGAAGCGGTTGTTTGATACTCGCCCCACATGTACGATATGTCGAATCGTCACATGGGTCAGGCACGCTCCAGTTAGCAAACTGCCAAACCGATCGAATACGGAATGGGTTCGTGCCTCTGCGATGACCTGCTGGTATTTTCCAGAAAGTATTCCTCCCACGCGTGCGAGATGTCACCTCCATCCGAACAAGTGGCACGCCAATTTTCCATCTGTCAGTTCCTTGGCGCTGTTTCAATGTGGAGTGTGAACCCCATTGTGCTCATCTGGTATATTCAGAGGACAAGAATATTAAGAAGTTTGAATGGTCACCAGCGTGGCAAATGGTATACACTGTAAGTACGAGTTGGGTGCTGATAGACAAAAATCGAGAGTGCTTCTTTTTGAGTTCGCCTTTGTCCGGATATCCTCCCTTGGCGTGAATTTTTGGATACAAATACTTGAAACCCTTTCGAGATTTCTGACATCATTTGTTCGCAGGTTAGTGAAGGTACATGTATGATGTGCGCAAGTTTTGGAAGCCTCCGTCCGAAACGCCGAACAGAAGGATCGACGTTAGCGTTGGCCGTTTCGGTGGTGCGAAAACTCTACATGTATATTGTCAATAGGGAGTTTTGACATAAGACGCTAACGATAACATTTACGTTAATACTATTTTTTGTACAAGAAATAGCGTTAACGTAAACGCTATCGTTAGCGTGTGATCTCTTAAACTCTGTATTAATAAACCCCGGGTGATATCGTTATTAATCTCAGATCTGTCATCTTCCCACTAATCTGATACAGGTTATCTGTCTAATGGTAGATTGATTGGACCCAATTCTGTCTGATCAGTATCCGAGAAAATCATATCTATGGCCATGGCAGTACAATACAGGCTGTCATTCTTTCTCGCCAACCAATATGCGGAACGGGAATGCTTTGCTGTACTTCACCACTCTGTAAACTCCTCCCGCAGTTTCAAATTGCTACCCACTACGTTACCCGCGCTCTGAAACTGCTTCAGTTGACGCGATCCTCAAAGTATCACTAATAGACGGCGTAAGCAGTCCGATTCGGGGAATCCCCGCTGTACAAACAAAGCATTCGAACTCCCGTCTTTTTTGGCTTCCTCTCGCTTTCGGCCTTGGGACTGTTTTTCATATAGTTGTTTACGGACTGGTCGATTACGTAGCCAAGCATATACGATAGATTTATAGAGCCACACAGAGTGTCTGTTATTGATATTCTGATTGATACTCATATTCGTCCGATCGGAAAACATTCGCACATATTTGCCAGACACCGTTGCTTCCCTTTCCAAGGGTTGTCTGGGGCTCAATTATTTGATCTGGTGGTCGGGGGTCTGTTATTAATTTGTAAAGGATCTCATTTCCTATATGATACAGCCATCATTTCACACGTTATGTTGACACCCTGGATCATAGGTCGCTTTGTTTCGTCTTGGACGTGACCCAACGGCGAATGGTTGTTGCAAATATTCGGAAATTGCTGGGAACAAAATTGGGATTGACAAGTTGGTCATGACGGTGATCCGATGGTTAAAATTTGTTCGATAGAGTCAATGTTTACTTGGGTCAGCGAAAATCTCAAGTTTTAATCTGTCCAAATATTCGTTGTTGTTGACCGCAAACCCCTTACCCCCATCCCCCGGGATCAATCACGGTCTTATCTGATTATACCCGCCCTCTCATCATGCCGATGGTTCCACCAGAAAAACACCAGGAAAAAAGGTTCGCCAATCAGGATGCTGGCCTGTAGAGCGAAGATAAGCTGATGCTGAAAGATGAGGAGAGAAGCGTGACTCTATTATTCCTAACGACACCTAGACTCATCAGGACGTGACTGCCTACCTCTGATTTTGAAAAAAAAATCGTTTAAGCTAATTTAAGTGACGCAAAATACGGTTGCCCCGAACAGCATCATGCGTTTCCAGCTGCGGCGGCGATGGAAATCATGCAACACTAGACTCAAAGCGACGTTCTACAACTTTTCATAGCTTCACCATTCACTGTCTCCCCAGGTGGTCATGGCTTTGGAATACAGTATAAAACTACGNTTACAAGTCCTGGTGACATTATGAAAGTTCTGATGATAATATAACAAGTGCTGATGACATTATGAAAGTTCTGATGATATTATAACAAGTCCTGATGACATTATGAAAGTTCTGATGATATTATAACAAGTCCTGGTGACATTATGAAAAGTTCTGATGATAATATAACAAATCCTGGTGACATTATGATTTGCTGGCGGGGTATTTTCAAATTCTGACACCCTATTATAAGAGTGCTGATGTGATAATTAAAGTTCTGACATTTATTCCGCTTTGGCTTGCCATAGTACAGTCAGTGCGCCTGGTAATACCAGTCGTTTCCTATACCACTAACAATTCAAAAGGGGGAGGGGGAACAGAGCCAGCGCAACACCATCATTAGACGGCTCTGGCAGCAGGTGTTGGCCGAACCCTGATTAAAACATGGATGGACAACATGATATCGCTATATTGTGTTCAAAAACAAAGAGTTGGTGTAATCGGAGACGTGCAGATGGTAGTTGGTATCACGGAAGAAAGATGCTGTCCAGCAGAGTGATTGCTGCATTCAGTGTCACCAGCGATATCGCGAAAGTAGCCGTGCTACGATGTGACATCTGGTTTCACGGAATTTGGTGATTAAAGAATTCCTCTGAATGTGGTCAAGGAAAGAATTGGCGACAAGGATGACAGCTTGGGTTTCGTTTGCCTTCCTGGCGCAGTGGTCGAGCGAAGGATTCGAGACGTCCTGCTACAATAAAAAATGCCCCCTATAAAAAGTGTGCACTTCTACTGTTCCATGATGGACTATAAGGTGCATGGCAAAATCAGAGATTAAAACGTAACAATGGATCTTTGTTCCAGGGTAAATTTTCCTAGGAAGATTCTTTCCTTTTACACTGGGTTCGATACCAGGTTAGGGTGGTACTCGTGCTCTCAACTGGCCACAATCCAACGTTTGGTCGTTCGTATTCAGAAGGAGCGTTTCTTGTTCGTGGATGTCACCACGAAAGAAGTTCATTGCTTTTTTCTACGTTCTAGATGTCTCATCGTAAAGTGTGATTTCAAATTGTCAGGACTGCTTGGCATAAAGCGTTCACTATCTTGGCTATTGTCGCATTTGAAATCCCTGCAGCGTCAGAAACAGATTACAGAACGAGTTGCAATAGCCCAGAGGAACCAAAATTCCTCGACACGTATAACATACTTGTCAAGATTTATAGACATAGGAGTTCGGTTCAGATTGGCCAGAGTCGCCAAGTCTTCGTCTGAAGCCGTTCCAGGAAAAAAATACAATCGTTAGCAGACGACATTACAGCAATGTTCGTGATATTAATTTGGTTTATTGGCAATGAAACGAGGGCCAGTAAGGGCTTGGTTTCCGAGGGGACTGATTTAATCTCGTAAATCCCTAGTTTACATCATGGACGCCCCTCACGAATAGATGTGTCAGCTTCTTTCTTTTGTCAATGTATGATTATTGCGGGACAATCGTGTTTTTTCGCGACCTTTTAGACTTTTGGAATTTTCGTTTTTAAACAGAATGAATAGAAACGGAGCCGTCTGTTGATGAGGGAATTCGGTTTGGTTGACGCAAGCTGAAATATCTGATTTTTTTTCGTATCTAACCTGGCGAACTACATTTGTATTTAACACGATTAACTGTGTTTTCAAATCCCATCCTCGCGTTCCATAGTTTATGGTGGAGCGATTCGATTTTACGTATTGTCCGAAAAAAATAACAAGCCAAACCAATCTAGCAACGTTGAAGAATAGGCAAAGGCCTTTTTACACCTCGTATTGTTGATATATAACATTGCTCGTGTTAGGCAGTTCATATCTATTTTCAATAGAATCTAGGCAATATTGACATTCAAACGTGAACATGACTTTAAAAAACGTGGCTTGCTGTGCTAGCTTTCTAGCTCCAATCGTAGCTTCTGTCGTAGCTTTTATATTACCCATTTGGGAGATCAAGGGCGGCCGTCGGAGAGATGAAGGTAATGGAAAGACTCAGCTATCTTCACGGCCATTTGGCTGATCCGGGTCTTCTCTGACCTTTTATCTGAACATCACATCATTGTCTCATCAATATAAAGTCTCATGTCTGTTGTGCAAAAACATAAGTAATACTTATACTGTTGTTCATCATTCCGTCAAGGTGATATACCGCAGTTTCGCATCTGAAAGGTTCCGTAAACAATGTTCAGGCTAAGCCCACACGTGGTAACTATGTAGGGGTGCATTGCGCCCAGTCGGGCATGAAAAAGCAGACTTTTGGACATCGTGGCTGGTCGATCACCTTTACGACATGTCGTGACTTACGATAAAAATCCATGGATGAACAATAACACGTACCAAGGGACTGAATGTTTTTAGTTGCTGACAGATTGCCTGATACGTTTTGTTATTGCCTTAATTGAGAATTGTGAAAGAACCAGTACAGATTTTGTAGTTGCCCTTGGAACATCCTTTATTATCTGAAATCCATATTTACCTATCGGATCTTGTTTCCCCAGAAGCAACCATTTCTAATATTGTGACGCTAACTAGATAATTGAAGTTTCCTTTTTTAAATGTTTAACGCCCACGTGGAGTACACTAATCCGCAAGGCATTAATCTAAATTGAGTTGATTCGAAACAATGATTGAATTCAACGCTGTAACGTTCATTAAAAGGAAATTAATGGTGCAAGTTGGATGAATTCTTTTAGGTATGCCGATTGCATCCATTGATAACTTGATTTTCATGTCTGGTGCAATCAGAAGGTACGTACGTCTGTAACATTTGTGATGCTGGCAAGAGGGTTTGCAGAAAGAACTGTAGGAAGGTACAGATTCTTGAGAAGGATGGTGAGTGCGCCACATCCTTTAATATTCAGAGCGACTGATGAATTAAGTCCGTTGATGATCATTTTGTATCCTATGTGGCGGCGTCAGCAACAGGAAGTGACGTCAAGACACGCCCTCTTTTGCTGCGGCATCTTCCAGTGCCTAGCGTCCGGTTGTACATGCACTTTGCTGTTATAGAAACGTTCCCATAGGGTGATTCAGAAAAAGGTCCCTGAAGCAATGATCATTTTGATCAACCGTCACGTTGTCATCAGATAAGGTCATCTTGCTGAGGTTCGTAAACCTTGACATCCGCGAGGCTGATAAGAGCTAACGACATTGCCATTGGACTATCAATATCCATAGAGGTCCAATATCTCATATCTAAATAACCTGCAGGCATCTGTAATTACAGTTTAACTGGTGTCGCCCGTAGCGTCATTTGAAATTGGTTTCAATCTTAAATCCCATCATCGTGTCGTGCGTGTCATATCAATTCAAAAAT
>NMRB01000019.1:737107-871326 GCA_002633025.1 Notospermus geniculatus | reverse complement strand
TGTACAAAAAGTACACTACTCGCGGCAGATTCCAAGCGGGGATTCCCCGAATCGGAACACAACGCCGTCTAGTGTAGGTACTTTGAGGATCGCATTAACTGAAGCAGTTTTAGAGCGCGGAACGTAGTGGGTAGCGGTTTGAAACTGCGGCAGGAGTTTATGATGAGAGACCGGCAGTCAAAATCTTGTTTCAACCGATCGGTTGACGCTTTCAATCGTTCAGCAATAATCAGCAGGTGAAACTGCGTGTCATTGTCGACTTGATACAATGCAGCGTAACATCGTCATCATGGGCTGAGCCTTTGAAATGTTTGTACATGTACTACGATTTACTCGGATGTCCAAGATAATCTATACATCAGCAAGCCGATATTCACTCCGTGACTTGAATGTGTATGAAAGAAGTGTTCATTTGAATGATCAGCTTCGAAGTTATCCATTCACAGTCATAAAAAAGACGTCTTCTTTAGTTCCTCAGCAAATCAACAGTTTCTACCCATTCATCATCTTTGTCTCTTCTTTCTGTCGTGACTTTAATTTTGATATGACACGCTTTGCTAAGATGAAAATTCTGATTAAAATCAATCAAATAGTGCTTCTAGCAATCTTATCATCGTTACGGCTATAATAGAATCGTGAAGGTCAGTCACATGTCAGATACTGAGGGGTTATTGGATGGCAGAAATTGATGGTAAATGGCCAGGAACAAAATGGGAAACCGAGGACATGAGTGCCAGCATTTGAGGGCTCGAAGGTATGGAGGCCATTATCAGTGTTATCGTCGACCAGAAATTGTATTTAAAGATTAAATTGACGATATTCTGCCGAGGAAGTACAGAATTAGAAGTGTTTGTCATCGAAAATCGTCCCCTGTTTCTCGATAACCGATCTTTTTTTCTTGTAGAATCGATGCAACTTTCCCAACTTAACCAGTCTAATCAAATATACTCGATGCCGAGTAAAATTAACCGCTGGTAATTAACTATTATATTCGATACAAAGTAAAGAATTCTGAGACCTGTTGTAGCCATTCGATTTATACAGTGTTTACTTTGGGGGAAAACATTACGAAAAATAACATGCGCCGCAAACTGTTGGGTCAGGGAGAGAGGAAATGTGAGATTTAATCAAGTGGTTTTGATCGATGTTGAATCAGCCCACTTCTCTGTCAAGAGTTGTCGACCTGGTTCACCCTGGTCGCCCGGTAGTAAAGCGGCATGTCGATTGAGACCACGGCTACCAACTTGATTATATAGTCTATTCCTTCCATGTCGACGTTTTTTAGGGGAACGGGGATTCATAACGTGGGTGTATGTCATAAACATGGGAGGCTTAGTTGGAAATGTAGCCTTTTTATGAGAACATTCGAAAAAACTGACCAAACTGATTCAACGCGAGCCGTGGAAGTCTTTGTGGAATGAGAAACAACGATTTCATTCCCAGATAGTCTGTTCAATGGCGTAATGCACACATCCTTCTACAATGGTCAGGCCAGCGGTCGAAGACCAATTTAGTCCAACTGATTAGCTATCACGGCTGACGCTTTGATTCAAATACTGGCTGCAATGACTTCGGCGAATCCGCAAATGAACTTATAACTAACTACGTACCGATATAGCTAATGTGAAATGACGAGAGGCGGGCCAGACGTAGGCTAAGACCTCGTGATCAACGAACGTATCTCAAACTTTGCATGCCTTTGGGACTTTGCTCCCCCTATGATTCATTACGAGTGGGTCGATGCTGAAACTTTTCGGTGACCACCCGATGTGAAAGTACGGTATGTTCTGTTTAACCATGAACTCTTCTTGTGTACGTGTTGGTGCAAGTTTGGCAAAAGGTCCGCATTTCCCCCACTAACTTTCCCTTGTTAACATGCCAACACGACGTACGACCGGGGAATATTCTGTCATATCAGTCAATCAGGGATAGACAACAAAACCCTCCGATTAGACGCCCTAATCACCCCGGAATTGACAGCTCGAGACAGAAATTCTAAGTGACAATCGGACACTGTCCGACCAGACAAGATGACCCCGTGTTATCCCATATATTGTTGCCTAAGAGGGCACAGTTCATTCTGCGTCGGTATAGCTCCACTTGAAGAGAGGCTGGAGTTTTCTGCATCCATGTATTAAGTCGCTGACGTCTCCTATTCCCATATCTGTCTGTATATCATGTGTCCACTAGGCCTATCCAATATATCCCCCACTGTCTCTGATAATTGTTCCTGATATTCGCTCATTTGTCCAGTGTCCGCCATGTTGTTTATGTGTGTTTGTAATCCAACATGGCTGCCTATTGATTTTTGTGACGTCACTGCAAAGCCTCTATAGAACATGCGTCTAACAACTAAACCCTATATCTGCGCGTCTTTTGGGGCAGAGACCAACCAGTCAACCCACCAATGGGTGAACTTCCGATATTGCCGATGGACAAGGTGATTCCAGGCAAGGTTCGAAGCAATCTTCCCCTTTCTTTGACGGCCCTATAGAGTCGCAGCCTCGTCAGCCACTACCTGTCATAACTTGACAAACAGGCTGATATTGTGAGAGACGAACAGCCAAATATCTTTATGTGATCTTGCGACAGAATGTCTCGGATGGTCTAACCTCATACCTTATGATGTCACATGCCAGAAATCAACGCCAGATGGCAATTCATAAAAAAGTATAGATTTCCCTTGTGTCTGTACTTTCTCTTCGGCAACAATAATTAAGGCTGTCTGTGATTATAACAGAAGAAGACAAAGTTTTTTTGTAGGTTTGACAGATGGCTTTGTGATAAGACAATTTCTCGGCAAAAAAATGGCAGATCTATTAGAGCGTCACGCGAAAAAGTTGTTCTAAGTATTGAGGTGTTGTCATCTGCAAACTGACTTAGCCCTCAACATGTTTGATTTGGTATAGAAAAATACAGGTATCAGGTGACATTTGGTTGATGTTTACTCTTGCGTAATGTCACAAAACAATGCAAACGAGCAGAAACATCGGTATTTTAGACTTCAGTCTCATGACAAGATGACATACAGCGACGACAACGTGGGGGTTTCTTTCACTGGCGGGTTATACCGCAACAGTTTTTGTTATAAGGCAGACAAAATCTTCTGTGTCATATTGATTTGGGACAAGATCCATTCCTTTGAGAATCCGCATCTTAAGAAACACTTTCTGATAGTATTTCCTCTTTTACAATGACGACGTGACGCATAGTTTTCTTATACTTACTTTGTCTGATTTTTCATCCAAGAAGATTCACCTGATAATGTTTCCGCTGTTCAGCGATCTGAAATGAAAAAATGGAAACCTAATTACATCTCATGTTGGTAGGAAACTCGACATCATCATTGGTAGACTTCGACTGCTGGCCCCTTCCACCCAGCTGGCCCCCTCTTCGCATCTCTTAACACCCGGGTTCATTCTTGAAATAAATGGGCTCCGTTACTCCTGCATCTGGAGATGACACTAAGGATGCAGTGAAGGCTATCGGACTTGGCAATTCCCACCACTGAGATTGGTCATTACTTGCTAAGTGATTTCGCAATCATGGTAGGAACACCCACAAGCCGTCTCTTATCTGTGTAGGGTTTTGATTAGTGGCTCTCATTACAAACTAATCTGATACACAGTCAGCAACATTGGCGTATGCATTTTCAATGCGATTCCCATGATACGATGCCTAAACGACAAAAGCTTCCGCTGTAACCGTTACCAGCGTACGTCATTCATTCAGACAGACGAGTGTAAAGCAATGACGAGGATACATTGACCACAGGACCACAAAGGCATGCTAACGTTCAGCATCCTCTGTTTGAGAAAATGCTACAATAAACGCACCGGGGAGTATTTACGTGAACTGCTGAGCGACCGGGGGAAAGCTTTGAAGTATCAGCTGTCGGTGACACGGAATGATGCAGGACTTCAGACTTTGGAGCTGGGATCTTTAATTTAAAGAAACCACTTTGTACATTTACATAACCAATCACGGTCGCACTCCCCATAAACCATCTGCATGCATAATTCCTGACAATTCTCTCCGAACGATAACCCCCAACAGACGGGAAGGAAACAATCCATATAACATGACGTCTGCCCACGCGGATTCTAATTGGTTCCTCTCCCAAGCGGCTCTGACGTCATAATCACATTTTAGAGTTACCGTCTGCCACGGGAGAACTGATGGCTTTCCAACTCCTTAATTGGAATTCAATGGCGTATAAACCTTGGTGTTAATCCTGGTGGGTAAATCACAGGATTGCCTGAGATATAACTGTCAATAACTGAATTGTTTACACAATTTACTTTAGCTTAGTATTGCATCCTCCTTCACACGACGGGTGTAGAGCGGGTACAGGCAGCCCACATTGAATATCTACCTCCAGCAACACGTACAATATCAAGGATGCCTTCAATATTTGGTCCCATTTGACCCCGACATTAAGAAAATGGCGCCCGCCATGTCGGGGGACAGACAGAAATGTCACCGCGAGAAAACGTTGTACTATGTATCACAGCCTGTCTCTGCGGCTGCTGGACAGCTACTCGGCAGCGGCGGAATGCGTGAAGACGACGAATCATGGTTCACCACGATTTGAAAAAAAAATTATTTCCTTGGTAAAAAAACTGTCAAAACAAAAATAACGAAGGAATAAACGTTGTAATATTCTTCCAAACGTGACATAGGCCTAGTATCACTTGGTTACATTTCATAAAACGGCTGGGAGCGCACTCCACGCGCTTATTGCTGCGATTGAACTGGTAACCTTATAGTAGCACGCATTGTTGTGGCGCCGCAGCGGACCGGTCGGTAGGCCTAGCATTTATGACTGTTGAACATGCATTCCCTCTCTTCCACTCAACCATGTATTCGTGCTAAACATGCTACCTCAGTCTACACCAAAATAGGGTTTAATCGGAAGTCGAGTGCCTAATATTCGACTTCAAATATTCGAAGCGGTGAAACGACTGAAAAAAGTCCGCCATTTTGTTTTCCGTAGCGGTGGTACGATATTACGTTTCAGGCATCCCATTGTATCACGCCAGAAATTAAGATTTAGTTTTGGAGTTTGGGGGCTTTTCATTTTTTATCCATTGGGTCAGTAACCCCATTAAACAGTAAACGAAGCTATCAGTCACTGAAAAAAGGAAGATGAATATCCTGAGCGATGATCTCTGGCATCTCATCAGTAAATCACTAACGATGTCAGGGAACTGTTCAGGAAGAGAGTTAACTTTCACTCGATAATTTTGTGACGATCCCCATCTCATTCATCATCATCAAATGCACATCCCAGGTCCGTCGATTTCAGTTCACTAGTGAAGTAAGGATGGTTTGATCGTTTAGACCACCGAGTGACGCTTGGTGCTCGATGATGAGCCAAAATGATGAAGTTGTAGGCGTCTAAATGCCGAGACAATTGTCCGTCATGCTGGACCATAACGACTGAATTACCTTCATGATGTCAAATGGAGAAAGTTGCAGAAGAGTCATTGAGAAATTGATAATCACTAAGTAATGTTGGGTAATACTAATTGGTATCCTTCATCAGCTCGCTTATCTAATGGTATCGAACATTGGGTTGTCGTTTTGTGCTTCTCAGCGTACCGTACCTTATATTTGGTAATCCATTTGCTATTCCAATGGTGAATAATTTGGTATAATAAGTCTTTAGTATCTTAATATATTCGGTATCTAATATTGCTAATATTGGGTAACCGTATTCCTATGGTACTACATTGTATATCGACGACAGCCCATTGGCCAAGATTCGTAAAGACCAGTATTAATAAAATGCTTTTACTCAGTATAGTTAAAGAACATCAGCGAAAAATTATAAGCGAGCCTTGATATTAGCAAAAATGGTCTATGTATGACATATTATTTTTTTTCAATTTCATCCATCACTGGTATTCCTGTAATGTACATGTACTTTACTTTCTGAATTGTGAACTGAGGAACGAGCGTCAAATAAGTGCTTATATAGGGATTGCCCATTAGATACATCCAACCTCTTTACAGTAAAAGCAAAGGGATGGGTTGACTAATCAAGCTTATACATAAATCCGCACTTGCTTCATCTGACATCATCATTCTAAACGTTTTGTCCCAAAATAGATAAACGAGTCTTGTCGAAAAGTACATGTATTATCAAAAATCGCCTTACATGTTAAATATAGTGAAAAAAAACACATTTAAACTGTGTACGCTTTTACATCGACAGTTCATCTTAATTGCTTCTTACTGAGTTTGAGAGTACTGAAGCTTTTAGAAGAAGATCGGAAACGTATGACTGCAGGGAAAGGGAACGGTAATAAAGAGAAAGAATGTGAGTTTTTTTGCATACTTCAAATTGAACTTAACACGGTCTTTGATGTTATGTTATCAGAAAACAAGGCTATAAATCAGATTATTGGCACATCCTATGGCATTCTAATTTTGTAGTCAGCTTTAGACGACGTTTGGTAGTAACGTTCTAATGTTCTTCAGTCATGTACACAGCTGTTAGAGGAAAAGAGAAGTGCCTGACAAGAGCACTTTTGGTCAGTGATGGAGGAAGTAGATCCCTCATGAGCATGAAACATTTCTGAACTTGTAAACGGAGTTCATCGTTGCTTTCAAACCACGAAAAAAGTCTCAGGTATCAACGAACAAGACTTCGAGTAACGACTCAATCTCTTTTTGACATACGTCAAACTTCTCAGAATAAAATCATAGAAAAGGATTGATCGACAGGAGCAATATAAAAAGTACAGCGTACGATGTCGTATCTTAATTGCACTAATTACCCATTAACCTGAAATGACGGGAGCTGATGTGAGATACGGAGTTTGCAAAAATGACATACGGCGTATCAGCTTACCAAATGATATGGTGTTTATTTTGCTATTAATTTTTAATTGCGAACTTACACCAATTACGTGGGACGAGATACTGGACTTTTTACCTGTGAAACCCTTTTATAAGCTGAACATCTGTCCTAGCAACGACATACGGTTCTCGACAAATCTTATTCTATCCTACTACGTTACCAACCACATTTTTTTTCAAATCTTCCAAAATCCCACCCGAATGTTTTTATAGGACTTCTGCAAACATTGACTGACGTTCTGGATGATAAGATGGAGTAGTGGCATGAAAACGCTTCTATTATGATTAGCCCATCATGTGAAAGTGACATGGACTGGTAAAAGCAATGGCAGAATACCTTTTTATGAGTGGGGATGACATGCATACATTGACAGATATGAATTAAGTTTTACCTGAAGGTATACGTGCACACAATTCAATCATCAATAGTAACTTTTTCTCCTGCGCCGTGGGGCTGATATTAAATCCGTGTTACCATGACTACCTAACAGGACCAAACCACAGGACGTTGCCTCTTTTCTACAAACTGTCAAGGGGCAATTAATGCATTTGGTGGCTAACACTTGGACACTGTTCCAATGTGAGTGGTTGGTGAACTTACTGAAGCGATCCGGATTACATCGTGCAAGATTACACCCTATGGACGAACCCCCTGGTAGGTCTGGTAGATATATCATCCTTGCCCTCAGGTACCGTAAACTGAAGTCACCAACTCTGAGAGATGAATGATGTGAATAAGAACTGTTTCACACTCAACACATTAGTTTTCCATCCATCCATTTTTTTCAAACCGACCTGACCATTACGTTCTGGTGTCGGTGAAGTTGATTCAGAATATTATACGGAAGAGAAACCATTAGAGTTACTCCCTCCCCTCCCCGTCCCCCTAGGTCTATTGACTTTAATCAATACTGTGATAATTGATTTCGACAGGATGTGCTGGTAATCAGAAATGCCGCCGGCAGATTCAGTCGGGAGGGAAGAGGGCAACGGATTCTTAGTACGTCTGCCGAGAATGCCTCTAGAGGTGTCGGCGAACTTGCTCCGCAGCACTGTCGACCAGTCGTAGTCTGACAGGGATGTGATTTCCCCTGCAACCCCACCCCCGTAAAGCATATGCAGCCGCACCCAATGGCTCTTGACTGGTTCGATTATCGCCAACAAAAGAGGTCAATCATTCGACAACATTGCCTAATTTAGCTCTGCTTAAAGACGTATTACCAAATAGCTTTTCCCCTTTCACTAACTTCCAAATTAAACCCCTGAGACTCCATCTCGGCCATTGTAAACGGTTAAAAGTAGGTTGTTTGACACAACACGGCCATCATGATGATAACTGGAGTCTTAACGAGTCCTACGGGGGAATACCACCAGTTTTTATAAGTTGCAAAGTATTTTTTATTGGCAAATGAAAGGAGCGGTTTATGTTCTTTTCACGTTTCCTCACGTTCAATGGTTGGCGAAGGTTTATGTCTGGTAATCTCTAATAGACCCACAGGATATCGAAACCATGGTTGATTCTTATGTTTTCAAACTATGTGTGGTTCATACATAAAGAACAAGGCCCCATGAGGTCCTCAACTACTGGCACATCGTCTGAATCTGTAGTTCAATTAGAGCTCGTGATATTTCCAGACACGATCTTTATTTAGCTGTGAAGCATGGTTAACAACGATCATTGCACTACCCGTACATTTATCCATTTGCTTGACAGAGTCGGCTATATCCATCAGAAAGTAGGCACAAGAGTCGCTTACTTTGAACAATGCCCTCACATCAATCTGTACCAAATGAAATAAAAGTCACCATCGGTGTTGACACTCAAGTACGCAAATAACACACCATTATTCCAGTTCTTACTATGTTTGGACAAGCAAATGGTCACCCCCAGTCGGCCGCGTCGAGAGATTAGAACTGACATTTCTTTTGCTGGCTGATGTGTATAGAGCCACCTTGGATCTCTGCACCCCTAAACCCCGCATCACTTTGTGTTTGAAAGCTGTTAATGAGTGCAAACTGTCAGAGAGGGTTTCACCATCGTCAGAGGTTTCGTATTATTCACATTTTGTTTCGTTACTGATGTCGATCATATTGTTTTAATGAGAAGCTATAGGCCTAATGCATGAATTGGCGCTTGCATTTCTAAAATAGTATTTTCAAGGTCTGCAATGTCCCAGGATGGCTTGTCCAGATTTGCCGAGTGTCGATACTGGCGTCCAGCTCATCTCCTTCATTGAATCTTTAACCCAGTAGCCTCTCTTTCTGGTGTTACTTCTGAAGAAAGCGTCAAATCTGAACTCGTGGCCCATTCTTCGATCCAAACCAATAAAAGCTATGAATTCAACGAGGCGTGAGGAAAAAGTGTCAGACCATTTACATCAGCAACGGCGCAATTCTATCAGCATCCGTGGGGACACAATGCGTGGCAAATCTACGAGACTCCTGGAGTAAATCGACCCCATTGTCTAGCACATTATCCTCTGCTCTGGACCTCCACACACTCACATCAATATTTCCTTTCACTTTCTTGTGGAAACCGTGAAGTTAAGTTCAGAGGATCCGCACCCATTAGCAAGTCGATCCTTCTTCCTTCTCCCTGGATGATACTGGTAATCCAGGCGTAAAACATTTTATCGGTCACTGATTTCATTGTTACTTTGCCGCTGTTTTATTGGCAGATAGCTAGTATGCCGATTACGAGTGGTCCGCATCAGTATTGCGACGAAAAAAAGCCGCTCAGACGAACAATACGTCGAGGAAACCAGAATACCATATGCTTCTTTCACACTATTTAACGATTTCCAGAAGGAAGGGAGGATGGATGGCTATTACTTGTCCTTGGTGGCAACTGACACGCATCGTCAATACCCAGTAAATTGAAATATTTGCAAATCATATACATGTACTTAGAAAACACCACATCGTGGTTTTATGGCGTGTCGCCATCTTGGTTTCAGGAAATGTCCTAGAACTTCGCCCATGCGCATTAGCAACCTGTAGACAAACGTACGCCAGGGCTCCATCAGTTGATAATGTAATTAACGTGGCAGACAAGGCAATTTTCCAACTGCCAAAAAATCCTGAGCAACGGGAAGGTTTGGCGGATGGAAAATATCTATCGGTCTAGTTTTTGATATACCTCAGTCACCATTGTCTGCTGACACTGTAACCTGGATACTGCCACCCTTGGGGGATCCAGGATTGGACTGAATCCCTCGTCCTATTAGTGAAGTCAGTCATCCATCGGTTTTGGAGTCTGCAGATCGAACTTGGAAGGTGATACCTCTTCCATATATATGATGGATTGGATGAAAATGTCAATAGTGACTAAAAGATCATCCAATCTGTTAATGGTTATCAGGCTGGTGAGGATCCGTCATCGAGAAATACCCGTATTTAAAGTGCAACATCGTCTTCCCGTCTACAGGGTGAGTCAGTAAACATGTTCAAGGGTTTGTCACCAACCACTCTTTTCAGTTCAAACAAGGAAGCATCCGTCGATCAAAGCTACATGTACCAACAATAGAAAGCTTCCACTATTATCACATTATCAGCCCAGTCTCTCCAGAAACCTTTCTGGGAACTCAGGGTGCAGCTTATTCAGGGAATCTCTCAATCCTTTCAGACCAGTTGAAAATTACAAAGTGAGACTCAGCTACCGGGAATCGAACCCTCTCAGTCTTGAGTTCTACGCTCAACAACTGCGACACCCAAGGACCATTAGCCTACCGTACATCAAAACAACCCCAAAGCTGAAAAATCGTAGCAACGGTAAAAACCCGCTTCCTTAACCTTGTAATAAGATGAAGTAGTTGTCAGTGCAATCTATGCATCAAGTTTCATCGTCAGTCATTGTTAGCGTTTCCGATGCGCATCTTCTACGATCGCTAATCAGAATGGATGCTAATAGATCGCACCAGACACCGATAACTTAGGAAATTAGATGTCATTGGCTTGTGGTGTCGAACACAATCAATAAGAAATGAGACGTTAATAAAAAGGTTGAAATCACCAAACTCTTCCGGTGAGAAATCCTTGGGAAGGAAATACTGGGTGGAGTACCAAAACGAGAATCGTTGTGTAGCAGTGTAACCTTGGAATAAGACGATTGGGGCCGGAGACCTTCAGACAGAAGAAGGATAAGATTACCAGGTCCAGTTATCTTATTCTTCAGATGAAACATATTGGAAACTGATTCCGGTAATTATGAATCTTCGGCAACTTGATGCCGATAATCAATTTTTTCCTGGCGAGTTCTTCGAAGCTCGGGTCACACACGACCACCCGAGCACCACACCCCTCCCGTAACGAACGGTAATGACAGTGTGTCTTCTGGAAAACCAAGAAGTAAATGGCAGTATAGATGAGATTCGCTAGCAACCATCTTGCCGAAATTGGGTCATCACCATGGGAATTCTCTTCCAGAGGGACAAGATGATTGGTTCTCCCAATCTCGTGGGGGAAATCCCCACGATGATGACCTAATTTTGGCAAGATGGCTGCTACCGAAACTCATCCGGAAAGTCATAATCAGTTTGCTTATTCAAATACTGACAAGAATACTTTATAAGGAACAGAAATAAAGGGCCTTATTTGACGATGAATCCATCTCTCCGTCAATTCAAATCGTACTTGGGAAATACGACTGTGTCGTGTGACATTAAAGATGAATGGATGGAAATGACCTCATCCTTTGAAACCACTGTCTACGATATGACACACACAGTGGTCAGGTGTAAATATCACTCGTGAATCAAATTCCAAGCCGGCCTTTCTCTGAGAATGATATTGAAGCCGCGACTCATGTGGATCGTGGGGAATGAAATGGGGACTCAGAACCGTTTCATATGGTACTCGTGTGGACAGCAGTGTCGTAGACGGCTTTACAGGCTACATTCATACATTTGGTCAGGCCTCAGGCAGGTATACCCGACGTGTTGTACATGGTGAACAATAGGCAAGGAACAATGGGCACCATCAGAATGTTACAAAGTGGAGCGTCACCGATCCTCAGCGAAATCAGGCACGTTATCAAAGCTAGTCAGTGCTTTTAGACCTACTTCATTTTCTGCTGTACAAATGCATTGGAGAATCCTGTACAAAACTGAAGTAGAAGCATTTACTACACTTTATTCAAACTAATCATTCTCCTGTACATTACACAGTAATAGCACTACGTGCCACTGTCCTGACAATTTCTTTCCTAACCACCCTTTTGATTTTTCTACCGGTGATGCCTTTTATCTCAGATGGTCACTAAAAGCAAGAAATGTAACAGCTGCAAAAACGTCCTACACAGCTTGGATGCAGCCTAATGCCTCCCCTAAATAGAGTCAATTACTCCTGTCTAATGGATGTCTTCTTAATCGATCTACCTATTGTCTCTCGGGTAATGAGGTACGAAACTGGGGGGAAACACGACTCTGTCTTTTTGAAGTTGAAATATATAGTTTAACAATGTGTTACTGAGCTACCACATACCGGGTACATGTTCTGTGTGTGTTACAGCAATTTAAGAGTTTTCGCAAAGCCCCCGAAACACCATCGCGAACGCCAATGCCATTGTTCGATGCCACGAAGAGAGCACTGAACAACAGGATGACATACGCGCGGCTTTTCGGGGCCTTTGCGAAAACTCTCTGTTATGTAGGACATTATTGCACTTATACCCGACTATTCATTAGAAAGTTTTCGCAAAGCCTCCGAAACGCCAACACGAACGCCAATCCCATTGTTCGATGCTTTGAAGAGAACAGCGTGGGATAAGACGTTCGCGTCGGTGTTTCGGGGGCTTTGCGAGAACTCTCTATTGGTGGAAATGAGGCGCGTGAATCGAAAGCTACATGTACGAAGGCTTTCGCTTGTTGCTGAAGCTGCAAACCCCGCCAAGTCCACTATAGCAGACGAGAGCCAACTCAGTATTCCTGCCTCCTTGCCTCGTTAGCATCGCATGTTAAAACCGATATTCACTTTCTAATCAAAGAACCTCCCGTGGAAGCCGCGGTACGAGTTTCTCGACATGTCCGATTCTGACTTGATAATGTCTGACGAGACCAGTCATAGCGGATATGTCGGATATGGAAAGCCAAGCGTAAATGACTTTTTAGTCATCGTCTTTAATGACTTCGGCTGATTCTTTAACATAAATGCATTCATTTATATATCACAGAGTTATATTTAGCCTGTAGATGAGCGATATCCATTAGGCGTGTCGTAATGGAGTGGCATATGATGGAATCTTGGATTTACATCAAAGATTAGATGGAGTGTATCCATTTTACTTTCATTCAAAGCTGCTTTTAGCAAAACTGAATTAACTGAAGAAGCTCAAAAGTATGATATACCATTGAAGAGTGAAGTAAAGCCTGAGTCAAGCCTCTTTGTGTTGTTTCATGAAAGTATAAAATTCACAGCAGTCTACATCTAACAATACCGGTGTCCGTGTTACCAACTCGTTGTCTAACAAAAACAAGTATTTTTGAACCTCCGTAGCACTTCCAAGGAGTTGGTGGGTTTCATTTTCCAAAACCGATGACCGAAGTACGGCGAAAGGATTGCGAACCAAATCCACAGACTGGAAATCTTTGGGAGATGTAATGCACATCTTTGGAATGACCTGTAGCGACATTTCTACCAATAGGCTCGGCCTTTAAGCCTCCTTATATACAATCCAAGCCCATTTTGGGAACCCTAATCTACGTATTCCCATCCAGGACTTATCTGCTTGGAAATTATTCCTGGGGAACGCCAATCAAAAGACAATATTATTAGCTTGTCTGGAGACAGATCCATGCTGATATGGAAAATAGGCTTGCTTAGGGCGGACAAAGGAAACAAATAGACAAAGACAGCGCTATTTAGGCAGAACTGGCGGTAAGTACATCTTAATGATGAGGTCTTGAAAAGCTACGTTAAGTGATGGGCATGTGATGAAAGGATTGCTTCTTTTTGAAAAAAAGATCAGCTGTGATTAGGAAATTGATGGGCGAAAGTGGATTCTGATGGTAATAGGTCTACTTGCATTGTTTATTCTGCTACACTGTTAGAAATTATTAATTTTACAGTAGTAATTTTGCAGTAATTTTACAGAAAGTGCCTGCAGCAGAGTCCCCAGCACTTTCTGTAAATTTACATACCGGGTAATTTTTTTATGGTGTGATTCATGTTTTCCTGTTTTGGTTGGACTCCATTGGACATCCCATTATGATGCCTTCTGACAACAGTGTGAAATATAATTTGGTCAGCCTCCAGTCAAGTCTCTGTTAACATTTATTTAAGTCTGCAGTTTTACAGATCACTCTGTAATTTTACAGATCCAGTGCTGGGGACTCTGCTGCACAGATTTTCTGTAAAATCTTCTGTTATTTCTATTCTAACAGTGTAGGAAGAGCGAGATAACACTGAAGTATATTTGGTAAGTCAGCATGAGTTGAAGTGTGATTGACAATACATGAATCACAGAAGTTGATATTTCAAATTAGCAAGATGAATTATTCATTCCAAACGCGATATGGTATAGGAGAACCATGGGAAGCTCTCGTCTTAGTCATCAAAGAACTGTTACGTTCCTCCCTTCCGTTCAGCAGCACATCAATGCAAGGTTTACCTAGCGATTCCCAAGCAGCCACGAGCGACACCCGAACCGGAAGCTATCCAACCCCGGAACCACTGCCGACGTCAATAATGATGTTTCTCTCCCTCATGACGCGTTTACCGACATTTCAATTTAAAACGCACCGAATGACTTTTTTAGGTGTTTTTGCAATGAAAACAAGCCATAAGATTAAATCGACCGTGTCGCTGTCATAATGGACTGTTGTGTTCATCGGTGAGGCTGAAGTGAATCGATTTTGCTCAAATGCAAGTCAGGAAGGTTATTTCAATTCAATCGACACCCGGGAGACGGTTATTTCTTCTGTCATTTATGTGTTTGGAATATTGAAGAGCCTGGATGCTGCCCATGTTGTCAATAATAACACCCTAGAAATAATGAGATGCCATCGCATCGCATCAGAGAAGAAAACACCCCGCCTGGAACAAAAACTGAGACTCACATGAAAGTGGGATGTTGACAATAAACCTTGGTCTGCATCCTGACTGAGAATTCTTCTGTGGAAACTTTTACGACAGGAGAAGCATTGGCCTGATAATCTGTGGATATTTTCGTGGAAGCCGTTCATCAAGTTACCCCTATCGTAAAGACTAGAAAAACCACTATTGATGTAGAATATCGTACGTTTCAACCAAGCTAGCGAGAAAATCTACCGACAGAAAAATAGAATAAACAACTCCATGTCGGTAGAGCAGTAAAGTTATGGTGGACATCTTTTCAGCTCCCAGCGCAACAAGTTCCGATCAAAACATTTCGACAAACGTTTTGTCACCAACGATCGTGTAGCACCGTAGGTGGGTCAAGGCGATGGGTCGAACAACCTACGGTAGTACAACACCCAAGGTGAGGTCACACATACTCCGAATAACACAGCAGCAGACCACTAGATTGGTCAGGGTTATGGTTCGAACGAATTGCGGTAAATGTGGTCACACCGTCCCAGTACTGAGTACCGTAACACAAGTCACTGAAACGTACCGTATACAATAGATAGACCTTGTGTAGGTGTTCCTCCGAAGCTTCCTCGTCCATACCACTTTGAACAATATAGTTTTCGCAAAGCCCTCGAAACGTCAACGCGAACGTCTATACTTTTGTTCGGTGCTCTCTTCGTGGTATCGAACAATGGATTTGGCGTTCGCGTTGGCGTTTCGGGGCTTTGCGAAAACTCCCTAATGTCTTGGTCTTTCCCTCCAATTCTTTCTGCAGTCCATAATAATCACTTGGTCAGTATCTTCTTTGAACTAACTCCACAGCCATCGCACACGATGATTTTCTTGTATGCACAAACCATTTTTGTATTTCATGCCGCAAGAAGAATCAGAGGGCTCTGGCAATTTTCTTGGTGATTTGGACGTGTCTCTATCTAGCTTTTCCACGGAAGGTTTTAATCACCTCACGCCGAAACTGAGAACCACTCAAACAGTAGAGTAAAAAGTTGATTGCACTGTTCACGTTGCAAAGAGGGTCAGTCAAAATATAAGACAAATAGATTATGCCGTATTGTCGGTCGGTCATTCCTTTGGAGTCTATGATAGCAAAGGCCATCAGCACGATACAAACTGGCAACGTAAGCACGACAAACATGAAGCTTACAGTCAGTAACATCTTAGTCATGCTATTAGACTGGGCCGTGGAATCTGCAATATTATCACTGGCGTTCTGTAATTTTCTACGCAGTTTGCTGCTTTTGTTGACGTTGTATAGAATAGAACAATTACACGTGATGATGACTGTTGAGGGAAATATTGTATACACGGCAGGATCTATCCACGGCCAGAATTTATACCAGAAGTCAGCATAACCTACAACTTTACATTTTCCGTTATGATACTGATACATCAAGAGGAGCACAAAGTTTTTGGAAAAAATTAAGGCAAATATCACGGCAAGAGTGAAGCAAATCGACTTTTGTGTGCATAAAACTCTTGCTTTTAAAGGATATTTCACTGATATAAAGCGTTCAATCGTCAGCAACATGACGTTCCAACTCCCAAAGTCAAGAAATAAAGCCATGGAAAAAATGAAAATCGGACATAATACTGTTAAATCGGCCCCGTGTTCGAAACCAAGAATATATTTCAACCAATCGCGTAGTAATCCCATCAAACTCGCTGTATCAACGAGAGCGAGAGATATAAGGACTGTTCTTGTAGACGCTTTCCCAAACTTTCTTTGGACCAATACTACGATTGTGAGAACATTGAAAAATGTCCCTAGTACGATTATAGGCGGGATCATACACTTACGTATGATATCCGCCAGTTGAACCATCCAAGCATTCGGATCTGTTGTTTGATGCTGACTGGTTATGTCGACCATGGCATCGGTGAAAACAGCTGTTGTTGGTGACATGATACCCGCATTCAAATACCGTTCGAAGAGTATTTGATCGTAGTTTTGTACGAAAATCTAAGTTTATGGCAAACTAGTATACCGAGATACCTGATAGTGTCTCAGTTATGTTTTGTTGAGTCCCAAAACGATCGGGCTTTCTGTTTTCTAGTCTGTTCTGTTCTTCATTCCTTCAATGAAGTACGATAATAGTTAGCCTATATTGTATTGAGGGGTTACATTGGGTACGTTGGGTTCTGGTCCAAGTATGATAATCTAGTGTTTGAGTAAGGGCCTACCGGACTTGACCACGATAACTGACTATCAAAAACGTAATGATACCAATGTGACATCAAAAACGTAATGATACCAATGTTCGGCCGGTCGACGTCCTATGGATGATTGTGCTACAAGGATTTCCGATTTTTCTTGGTAGGCCTAAAAATCGCTGAACCTTGAATCGACGTATTTCATGTGTCAACTCGACTCCAATCGCCTTGTTCACCAGAATCAGAGGAGTTCCAAGAAAAACGGATTTGAAAGACGGTAACAGTGTCCACGTGCTCTTGGTTCAATGCATGAATGAGTGTAATCATTATAAGCAAAGAACTGGATGGGCTGTGATGATGATGATTAACCGTGTCCAGTGAATTCAGGCCACGCAACATACAACAGCAATCCTCAACTGAACTGCCAAGATACATGAAACGTTTCCACATTGTCTGACTGAAACTTTACCCTTCAAAATTACAAATGACATTTGATCACGTAATCGCCGAGTTTTAGTGCGTCAACTCTCAAAGCTCGGAGAAGCACCAATAAAGATATAATACATTTATGCAAATGACGATGTTGATAATTTGAATACTTAGTATTTTCTGTCATTTGATAGTGAACTCCATTCTGCTTAGATAATACATGTACATAATACATTGTATTAAAGAAAACATAATGCACACGAAATCACGAAGAAATGCGTGAGATTTTGATGATTTCTTCCAAAAATGCCATACATGTACATATGTACATGTACGTTTTCCTCCTTGTCTAAAGGTGTTTCAGGACACCAGGTGTTTTCTCGAAGATTGTTTGGTGAAAAATGAACAAATTTTGCAGTTGGGGAATCTTGTTGAGTATTGAATGGCAGTACCGGTAGTACTTTTCTTGTCATGGCAAGTTATTACATAATTTTGAGAGGCATCCTTTTTCGTCTTTTCTGTTTCCAGACTTTTCGATTTTTGGCCTGTATCATGCCAAAGCCAATTCAAGCTCACGTTTGGTCACCTACGGTAGTGTAGCACCTCAGCTGGTTCATTTTCAGGTTCGAACCGCCTGCGGTAGTACAGTATCCAAGGTGTGGTCTCACACAGCCCGAATGAAAGGCAAGGAAGCGTTGACCCGACCCGTCTGTCAGCCCAAGTAAAGGGGGGGGGAGTTCATTGACTTTTCCAGCATTTCCTCGTAACTTTCTTGGTCAATGAGCACACTTCCAGCAACTGTCGTGGTCTTTCCAGAACCATCTCTCAGAAAAAGTTCCAGAACTGGCCAGTTTACTTGTCGCTGATTAAGCAACTGACCGTATCTGGTACTTACACCAAGAGGTGGCACCTTCTTTCTGTAGTCCATGAGAAGCATATAGTTGGTCAGTCCCTTCTAGTTCACCAACTTCACAGCCATCGCACACGATACGTTCTTGTGAGCACAAATTATCGTTGTTTTTTTAAACTTCATGCCGCAAGAAGAATCAGAGGGCTTTGGCAATTCTATCGTGTTGATGTGCCTCCCATTTTCCACGGAAGGTTTTAATCACCTCACGCCTGAACTGAGTACCACTCAAACAGTAGAGTAGAAAGTTGATTGCACTGTTCACGTTGCAAAGCGGGTCGGTTAAAATATATGACAAATAGATTATGACGTATTTTCTGTCGGTCATGGTTCCATTGCTGTCAATGATCGCCATAGATATCAGCACGATACAGACTGGTAATGTAAGCAAGACAAACGTGAAGCTCACAGTCAGTAACATTTTAGTCATGCTATTAGACTGGACCGTGGAATCGGCAATATTGTCACTGGCGTTCTGTAGTGTTCTACGTAGTTTGTTACTTTTGTTGACCTTGTATAGAATAGAACAATTACACGTGATGATGACTGTTGAGGGAAATATTGTGTAGACGGCAAGGTCAATCCACGTCCAAAACCTATTCCAGAATTCAACATAATCAACTACAGTAACTTCACATTTTCCGTCATGATACCGATACATCAAGAGAAGAACAGCATTTTTGGAAAAAATGAAGACAAATATCCCGAGAAGAGTAAAGCAAACCGATCTTTGAGTGCATAAAACTCTTGCTTTCAAAGGATATGTTACTGATATAAAGCGTTCAATCGTCAGCAACATGACATTCCAACTCCCGAAGTCAAGGAATAAAGCCATGGAAAAAATATACAACGGACATAATACTGCAGAATCGGCGCCATGTTCGAAACCAAGAATATACTTGAACCAATCGCGAAGTAATCCCATCAAACTCGCGGAATCTACGAGAGCGAGAGATATCAGGACTGTTCTTGTTGATGCTTTCCCAAACTTTCTTCGGACCAGCACTATGATTGTGAGAGCATTGAAAAATATCCCCAATATGACAATAGGTGGAACGATACATTTACGTATCATATAGGCCAGTTGAAACATCCAAGCGTACGGGTCATTCACCTCTGTTGGTTGATGTTTACTGGTCCTGGTCAGGTCGACCATGGCGTTAGTGATAAAGGCCGTTGCGGATGACATCATATCAGCTTTCAAAAGCTGTTCGATCAGCTTTCAAAAGCTGTTCGAAAAGGATTTGAACCTAGTTTGCGTGGAAATCAAGGCTGGTACAGCAAGTAGTAAACAGACGACATGCCATACCGTGGAAGGTTATGTGTTGTCAGTACCATAAAAATATTTGGCTGGGTGGGGGACTGGTCTGTCGTGTTGTTCATGCCCTGTATGTGCCGACCAGTACCACAATGTTGACGTCAATGTTGACGTACAATGGATTAGTATGCATTGCTTCGTTGCTTTTGATGTTAGTATGATAACCTAGTGTTTACTAGTGGTGTATTAGGGCCTACAGACTTTTACCACGGCTGGTACGGGTCCTCTAGATAATTGTGCCACAGGTTAAAAAGAACTTCGAATTTTTCCCCAATATTTGAAGGCACTATTAATCTTTCAAGCTGTGTTGTGACGACTCTCTAGTAGGCTAGTGTGTCAACTGGAAAGATGATTTCTCTTCAACCTCCTTGGCCGCAAGAATTATTGGACTTCTAAGCAAAAAGACTGTTTGAAATACGACAGCAGTGTTCACATATTTTGGGTTCAATCCACGAATGATTGAAAGACGCGATGGGTTATGACGATCCTTATAGCCGTGTCCAGCGAATTCCTGTAGTACACAACAGCCATCGTCAAGTGAATAGCAGCAGTGCTGGGAACGATTTCATATGTCTGATTGAAACAGTATCCACCAAAACAACTGACATTTGATCACGTAATCGTCGATCTTATTGCGTCAACTCTCAAAGCAGGATAGAAATACATGTATCGGCTAGTGTGAGAGTTGCAAGGGGGATAAACATATCCACATCATTAACAGACCCTATGAGCAGCAATCTCGCTCAACTCCAAACGCAACAACCTCCAATAAAAAAACAACAACAATAACAACAAAAGTTTGAAGCTCACGTTTTGTCACCTACGATAGTGTATCACCGTAGCTGGTTCATATTGAAGGTTCGAACCGCCTGCGGTAGTACAATACCCAAGGTGTGGTCTCACTTGGCCCGAATCATTCCACAGCAGATCATTGAATGGAAGGTAGGGAAAAAGTAGACTCCATCTGGTCAGGCTACTTTCTGCTCGTTCCATAATAACCACGAGTTCAGCCTCTTCTTGTGAATAAACTTCACAGCCATCAACAAGATGATTTTCTTGTGTGCACAAAATGTTATTTTTTATTACATGCCACAAGAAAGATCAGATGGCTCTGGCAATTTTATCGGTGGCGTTGGTTGTGACGGGGTTTTCCACAGAACGTTTTAATTGCCTCGTGCCTAAACTGAGTGCCGCTCACACAGTAAAGTAAAAAGTTTATTGCACTGTTCACGTTACAAAGAGGATCAGTTAAAACGTATGTAAAATAGATTATCGCCCAATTTGCGTAGGTGGCGGCTCCTAGGGAGTGAAGTATAGCTAAAGTAACCAACACGATACAGACTGGTAATGTAAGCGCGACGAACATGAAGCTTACAGTCAGTAACATCTTGGTCATGCTATTAGACTGGACCGTGGAATCGGCAACATTGTCACGGGTGCTCTGCAATGTTCGACGTAGTTTGTTACTTTTGTTGACCTTATATAGAATAGAAGTATTACACGTGATGATGACTGTGGAGGGAAAAATTGTGTACACGGTAAGGTCAATCCATGGCCACAGGTCGTACGCGAAGTCAGCATAACCAGAAGCTTCACATTTTCCGTCATGATATCGGTATATTAAGAGAAGCAGAATGTTTTTGGAGAAAACGACAACAAATATCCCGAGCAGGGTAAAGCAAATCGACCGTTGTGTGCACAAAACTCTTGCTTTTAAAGGATATTTTACTGATATAAAGCGTTCAATCGTCAGCAACATGACGTTCCAACTCCCAAAGTCAAGAAATAAAGCCATGCAAAAAACGAACAACGGACATAATACTGCTAAATCGGCGCCATGTTCTATACCAAGAATAAATTTCAACCACTCGCGTAGTAATGTTATCAAACTTGCTGAATCTACGAGAGCGAGAGATATCAGGATTGTTCTTGTTGAGGCTTTCCCAAACTTACTTCGGACCAGCACTATGATTGTGAGAGCATTGAAAAATATCCCCATTACGATTATTGGTGGAATGATGCACTGACGTATCATATCGGCAAGTTGAAACATCCAAGCATACGGGTCATTCACCTGTACTGGTTGATACTCACTGGTCATGTGGACCATGGCATTTGTGATAACAGCTATTGTTTGTGACATTCTGTCCGCATTCAGTTGCTGTCCGAGGAGTTGGTCGTAATTTTGCCTAAAAATCTAAGCTGATACAACAGCCAGTAAAAAGGGGTGTTGGAAAAACGATAGTACGTCAACAATGTTACATGTTGTTCAGTACCAGACAACAGTGTGTATGAGTGGGTGTTGGCCTGGTCTGTCATCGTATTGTTTACATTCCGAGTGCCTGTCATTACCACATTATGGAATGCAATGGCTGTGCTGTGTGCTGTGTTGATCCAAGTACAGGTATGATAACTTAATTGCTCAGTGCCGGATTAGGGCCAACAGGCTTCGGCCACAGCAGCTGTCGACAGTCAAATGGAAATGATACCAATGTTCGGCTGCAGCTGGCCGATGTCCTATGGACGTTTGTCCTCCAAGAATTTCCCGGTGTTTGACGTATAAATCGTTGAACCCTCAATGTGTGAACTGAAAGATGACAGTCTTTTCAGTGTCTGTGGACGCCAGAATCTTCGGGCTGGTAATAGCTTTGTTTGAAAGGCTGCAGCATCCACTTGCTCTTGGTTGAATCCATGAAGCAGCTGAGTCGTCAACCGCGTCCAGCGAAATCATGCACCACACAACAATCGTCAACTAAATAGCCAAGATACAGAGAGAACGTTTTAAATTGTCTGATTGAAACATTACCCATCAATACTGCAACTGACATTTGAGCCTGACACGTAATCGCTGATTTTTAGTGCGTCAACACTCAAGGCCTCCTCAATTAAGAAATGGTGTATTTGAACGATAACGTTGATAATTTGAATGTTTACAGTCACTTGATACTGAAAACAACACTCTGCTCAGACAGTACATCACTGACGAAAGGAGCACACGGATTTTTTCACACGAGTCCTGTGGAAGTTTGTGAGATTTTGATGACGTCTTCAAAAATGCCGTGTACATGTACTCAACAATACTGATTGAAGTTGTACCCAAAAAAAGCCACGACAAGTTCGATTACGTAATAATGCCATGAACTGCACACGATCCAACAAAAAGTCATTGTCGTTGATTTTTTAGTCACGGCTGACGCTTTCATACAATAATTGAAGGCTATTCAATTGGAACCTTGTATGAAACCGACTAAAGCGGAGAGACTCGTAGGGGTCTATGCTTCCTGTGCATTGACTTGTTCTTGCAGTTCCGCGAAGGAACGTGAACGTTCTTATAATGCGTTCAGACAGGAAAGCTCGGCACCCTCTCGTCACCAAACCTGATTCCTTCTACAGTCCGTGATAAACACCGACGGTGGTGCGGCACTATAAGATGGGCCAGGGTTGAGATCCGAACCACCTGCAGCAGTATCCTCACACACAGGTCGGATAACACAACGGAAGAGCACTAAAGGAAAGGCAGGAAAGTGCTGACTCCATCATGCCATCCAAACGAGGGAAATACATTGAAGTACTTTTTCCAGCGCTTCTTCGGAGATTGCTTGGTCAAGTAGCACCACCATGTTCTGTTGTGTTGTCTTGGTCTTTTCAAAGCCACTTCTCATAACAAGTTCCAGAAGTGGCCAGTTTCCTTGTCACTGATTAAGCAACAGGAGTTGGGAAAACTGGCCGAGCTGCTACTTATTCCAAGAGGTGGAACCTTTTTGTGCAGTCTATGATAAGCACAGGCACGGATCCAGGATTGACAGGAAGGGGGGCGGAGCTCGACATCGCCCGCCGGATGTGGTGAGCACCGAAAGCACGAAGCCAAAAGGGGGGTCTGGGGGCCCTCCCCCCAGAAAAATTTGACAATTTTAAGTGCTTTTAGACGCATTTTCCTGGCATCTGAGAGCAAAATACTTGAATTTTTATGTGATTGAATTCTTGCTAAAAAAAATCACTACTCTGCCAAAAATAGGGGATCCGTGCCTGAAGCATCTCGTGAATCAAGTTCATGTTGACTAACTTCACATCCATCGCACACGATGATTTTCTTGTGTGCACAAATTATTTCTTTTATTTCATGCCGCAAGAAGAATCAGAGGGCTATGGGAATTTTACTGGTGATGTTTGGTGTCTAGCTTTTTCCACGGAGGGTTTTAATCACCTCACGCCGAAACTGAGTACCGCTCAAACAGTAAAGTACAAAGTTGATAGCACTATTTACGTTACCAAGAGGATCGGTGAAAATATATGCCAAGAAGATCATAATGTATCGTTGCTCGGTCATGGTTCCTTCGATACGAATGATAGCATAAGCAATCATCACGACACATATTGGTAATGTGAGCAAGACAAACATGAAGCTTACAGTCAGTAACATCTTAGTCATGCTTTTAGACTGGGCCGTGGAGTCAGCATTACTCTCATTGGTGCTCTGTAGTGTTCTACGCAGTTTATTACTTTTGTTGACCTTGTATAAAATAAAACAATTGCCCGTGATAATTACTGTTGAGGGAATGATTGTGTACACGGCAAGATCAATCCACGGCCAATATCCAAACCAGAAGTCATGATAACCAGAAGCACCACATTCTCCGTCATTATATCGATAAATACGAAGAAGAACAGCATTTTTGGAAGAAATGAACAGAAATACCACGACAAGAGCAAAGCAAGTCATTTTTTGTGTGCATAAAACTCTTGCTTTTAAAGGATACTTTACTGATATAAAACGTTCAACCGTCAGCAACACAACATTCCAACTCCCAAAGTCAAGAAAAAAAGTCGCGGAAAATTTCCACAAGGGACATAATATTGCATACCTGGCCCCAGGTTGTGTGTCGAGAATATATGTTAACCAATCACATAGTAACATCATCAAACTGGCAGTATCTACGAGAGCGAGAGATATAAGGATTGTTCTTGTTGATGCTTTCCCAAACTTTCTTTTGACCAACACTATGATTGTGAGAACATTGAAAAATGTCCCAAATATGACTATTGGCGGAGTGACACACTTACGTATCATATCGCCAAGTGGAACGATCCAAACATTCGGGACATTCACCTGTATCGGTTGATAGGTACTGGTCATGCCGAACATGGCATCAGTGATGGCAGCTCTAGTTGATGACGTCATACCAGCTTTTTAATGCTATACGAAGAATATTTTGTCGTAGATTTGCCTGAGAATGTCGGTTGATAAAGGAACCAGTATACAGGGGTCCTGAAATAACGACTACTAGTATCACCATGCTGTGTACTGTGATAGTCCGTGTTGTTCAGTGTCACAACGTGTGCATGGCTTTGTGTTGCCCTTGCCTGTTTGTACAATCTGTGTGCCCGTTTTTATGATACATGTATAATGAAATGCATGACAGTACATGTATTCCGTAGTCTGAACAGACCTAAGTTGAGTGGCGGATTAGGGCCTGCAGATTTTGACCACATTAACGACGGAGTTGATAGCAATGTTCGACGAGTCGATGTCTTTTAGATGCCGGTGCTAAAAGAATTCCCCGACATTTCACGGTACAAATCGTCGAACCGTGTGTATTAACTGCTCACAATGTGTCAGATGGAATTTTGATGTCTTTTCAATATCCTTGGCCGTTGGAATCGTGGACTAGTAAGCCAAAGTATTGTTTGAAAGACGGTGCGGTGTCCAGTTGGTCATGGTTCAATCCATGAATGAGTGAAATCATCAACCTTGTCACAGTTATCGTGCCAGGCAGCAACATACAACACCAATCAACTGAATAGCAGAGGTACAGGCAACGTTCTTAAATTGTTCGCGATTGAAACATTACCCATCCAATCTACAACTGATATTTGATCACCGTTAACGCTGATTTTCAGTGCGCCAATGCTTAAGGCACCAGAGAAGCTTCAGTAAAAAAAATAACAAATTTACACAAACGATGAACAGATGTTGATTGTTTTGATCTATAGAAACATATGAAAGAGGGAAGAAGCACACGAATTTTTTCTACATGTAGTTGTGAAATATTCTATATCACAACATCCTAGAAGAGCAAATTCGATGAAAAAAATTCTTTCGTGTTCATGTTTGTCACCTACGGTCGTGTAGCACCCTAGATGGGACAAGGTTAAGTTCGAACCATCTAGGGTAGTACAACACGCAAGGTGCGATCTCACACAGTCTAAATCACACAGCAAATGCTTCGAACACTTCAAGGAAGGCAAAGAACAGTTAGTTGATCCCAGCTTGAACAAAGAACGTTTAAAACGGTTTGGCTTTTCTTGCGCTTCTCGGAACATAGCACGTTCAGGGATCGTGTGTTCTCTTCTGCGAGCCTCTTATTCTTTCTGCAGCCCAAGAAGCGCCTGAACAGTCTCTTCCCGTTAACAAACCTCAAGGTCATCACGAATGATGAATTTCCTTTGTGGAAACCGTTCCATTTCAGGAACGAAATGAAACAGATGGCTATTTCGATTTCATCGGTGGTGTTGGGTGTGCCTGGTCTTTTCCACGGAACATTTGGATCACCTCATGCCTAAACTGAGTACCGCTCACACAGTAAAGCAAAAAGTTGATAGCATTGTTTAGTGTGAGAAGAGGATTGGTTAAATGGTAGGAATAGAAGAGTATAGCGTACTGTTGTTGGGTCATAATTCCATCCAGAATGCCCCAAACGATCAAAACCATGCAAGCTGGTACTGTAAGCAAGATAAACATGAAGCTTACAGTCAGCAACATCTTAGTCATGCTATTAGACTGGACCGTGGAGTCGGCAACATTGTCACTGGCGTTCTGTAGTGATCTACGTAGTTTGTTACTTTTGTTGACCTTGTATAGAATAGAACAATTACACGTGATGATGACTGTTGAGGGAATTATTGTATACACGGTTAGATCAATCCATGTCCAAATTAGATTCCAGAAGTCAAGATAATAAGGAGTAATAGTGCATATTCCGTTCTGATATCTGAACATCAGCAGCAGAACGGCGTTTACGGAAATATCGGCAATAAACAACACAAAAAGAGAAAGATAAGCCGACTTCTTGGTACATAAAACTCTTGCCTTTAAAGGATATTTCACTGATATAAAACGTTCAATCGTCAGCAACATGACATTCCAACTACCAAAGTCAAGAAAAAAGTAGATTGAAAACTTCAGAAACGGACATAAAGCTGGTAAATCGGCCCAGTAATTGAGGCGGAATATATATTTCAGCCACGCCCGTGCGGATGTCATCAGATTCGCTGTGTCTACGAGAGCGAGAGATATCAATAACAATCTTGTTGATGCTTTCCCAAACTTTCTTCGGGCCAACACTACGATTGTGAGAACATTGAAAAATATCCCCAATATGACAATAGGAGGAGTGAAACACTTACGTGCCATATCGGCAAATTGAAACATCAGAGCATACGGGTCATTCTCCTCTATTGTTTGATGCTTACTGGTCATGTCGACCATGGCGCTAGTGACAACATCCGTATTTGGTGACATTTTGCCCACCTCACTTGTCTTCTAAAGTTAAGTAAAGCTTACCCGTGAAAAAAACGATGTTCGTTGGCAAGGAGATACTAATATGTTCACTGCTTGTGCC
This sequence comes from Notospermus geniculatus, assembly GCA_002633025.1. NCBI lineage: Eukaryota > Metazoa > Nemertea > Pilidiophora > Heteronemertea > Lineidae > Notospermus > Notospermus geniculatus. The sequence goes on along the minus strand of NMRB01000019.1, from coordinate 843,971 downwards.
ATGGTGTGCATGGCAATAGGCCCTTCGTGTGGGTCAACTTCTGCTCGGGGTACCATAATTCCGAGTGAAAATGAGACCACGCTGACTATCACAATCAAGTTGGGAACATGGTCGGCTGGTCGATGTCGTATGGATATGGGTGTCACAAGAGTTTAACATTTCAGAGTTCAACGCGTCCAACTTCTATTGTGTAATGGCGGTTCAGAAGGTGTCCATCGGGAATGTGAAAGTTTTTAAACACCTCGGCCGCCAGAATCACCGGAATGATTGTTTTAAAGCCCCACTGTATTGAATGTGAAAAACGCAAATCATCGCCGCGATTCTCGGACGACGTAACGACGTCAGCGTAGTGTAAAATGTACTACGCTCTGTCAGAATACATTAGAGCTCTCCCTGCAGTGTTTTCCATGCGTGCTGAAAAATAGGCCTTGATTCTGTGAAGTGCGTATCAGGCAAGCATTTTGGGGACCTTCACGAGGCTATGGGACCTGTATGTGCAGTCTCCTAACGTTTTGAAAATATCGTAAAATTCAATACTGTGGGGCTTTAAAGACGGTATCAGTTTCCACTTGCTCTGGATTCAATCGGTGAATGTGATGAAATGTTTACCTCACTTCCCAGTGAATTTATGCCAGGCAGAAAACACGACAACAATTCTCTTCTGACTTGAACAGCAATTGAAACACGGAAAAACGTTACAGCCAATACCCGCCCTAAAAATGATTCGATACTAAGATGACGATCATTGCAACATGACCCACAAAAGCTAATTGTGGTATTTAATGATGCAATATCGACGATATAACTAGCCGGAGTTCCAACAGTGCGTACATGTATGAGAGGACAATAAAATAATATTTAGTTACGGGATATACTTAGATGGGGATAAAAGATACTGTAGCACTATTTACACTCGCTCGGTTTTGAATTCAAGCGGGACAGGTCCATTTACACTACAGTGCGAAGTTCCCTTTTGCGTTCATGTATTATCACCTACGGTGGTGTAACACCCAAGCTGGTAAGGGTTAAGCGCCGTCGAACCACCTACAGCCTCCAAGGCTTTGTCTCAAACACCCTGCGAGGAAGGTGAGGAAGTGTGGAGTTCATTATGTCATTCCCTGTGAATCTCCACTAAATGGAGGCAATAAAAATANCGACAACAATCCTCTTCTGACCTGAACAGCAATTGAAACACGGAAAAACGTTACACCCAATAACCGCCCTAAAAATGATTCGATACTAAGATGATGATCATTGCAACATGACCCACAAAAACTAATTGTGGTATTTAATGATGCAATATCGACGATATAACTAGCCGGAGTTCTAACAGTGCGTAATGTATGAGAGGACAATAAAATAATATTTAGTTACGGGATATACTTAGATGGGGATAAAAGATACTGTAGCACTATTTACACTCGCTCGGTTTTGAATTCAAGCGGGACAGGTCCATTTACACTACAATGCGAAGTTCCCTTTTGCGTTCATGTATTATCACCTACGGTGGTGTAACACCCAAGCTGGTAAGGGTTAAGCGCCGAACCACCTACAACCTCCAAGGCTTTGTCTCAAACACCCTGCGAGGAAGGTGAGGAAGTGTGGAGTTCATTGTCATTCCCTGTGAATCTCCACTAATGGAGGCAATAAAAATATGGCTTCACATTCCCCAACAGTCATTCAACTTCATTCCTCTATTGGTACATGTAAAGTCTGGCAACATCTATCTTCGACCTAATGGAATGCGGAAGTCATGTAATGTGACAGAGCTTGCGGATTATAATCATGCCTGTCGATCACTTGTGGTCGTTCCCCGATTGTTCGTGTTGTCCACCGGTCATTCAATAGCCGCGTGTGATTAAAGGTCCGTGGAAAATCCAACGATCAATTTCCTAGCTTCCGCATTCCATTAGGTCAAAGATAGATGTTGCCAGACTTTATTAACTGTGTTCTTCTTCCCAGACTGTCCATGATAAATTCGCGATCAATATTTTCTTGTTTTACCAATTTCACAGCCACCACGTTCATCTTCTTGTGTCCAAAAACCCGGGAGGAGAGACCAATGACTATGGCAATTACTTCGAGCATCTCGGATTGGGCCTGGAGTTTTCCACGAAACATTTGGATTACCTCGTGCCTAAACTGAGTACCGCTCCAACAGTAAAGTAAAAAGTTGATGGCACAGTTCACTGTGCAAAGAGGATCGGTTAACTCAAAAAGAATGGAAAGTATGTCAGTAGTATGGTACACGTATGTCAATCTCGTACCCCTTTTGAGGGGGTTCCGATGACGTCACGATACTATTTATAGCTATTGTGTGAGACAATAGCTATTGGAACAATAGCTATTGTTAGAAACAAAAGGAACCTACTGTCAGAAACAAAAGGAAGCACGTGACAGGTCACGTGACTGTTACCATGGTAACATGTCAACAAATCGAGGGTACGAGCTGTGATCAATAGATGGCGCTGTTTTGGTTCATTAGATGGACTGGTTGTCACTACTTCCTTCTACATTGTACTACTAACACTAGCATTGCTCAACAAGAGCAAGAGATATAAGTGTGATTCTTGTAGATGCTTTCTCCAATTTTCTTTGGACAAGCACGATGATCGTGAGTGCATTAAAGCATATGGGTCATTCACCTCTATTGATTGATACTTACTGGTCATGTCGACCATGACATTAGTTACAACAGGTGTTGTTGGTGACACTGGGTCCACATTCAGTTGCTGTCGGAGGATGTTTTGCATGAAACCTAGGCCGACAGTCAATACGCGTCCTGCAAAAATCCAAATATCACAGTACTTTTTAAAAAAATACTTAGTTCCCATCAAATTCAACATTGATATTTGAGTGATTCCAACGATATATGGACGTGGATGACAGATTCCTTTGGGGGGGGGGGGCACGTCTTCTTCTTAGTGGTGGATTTGGCCGTATTGTCTCTAACCGCGCTAATTAATGATAATAGCAGGCGGTGGAGTCCACGAACACGGACGGGCCAAGGGTCCATCATACTCATATTCAAGAAACTTCGGAGGGATTAACAAGGGCGCCAGAAAAAAAAATGTAAAGGATCCGACTGGGAAAAAAGAATTCATAATTTCTGAACAAAGGATCCCACGTCCATGTGGAATAAACTCAATGCGCAGAACCTTCCGTGTTCTTGTTTGGCCGCCTGTGGTTGTGTAGCACTAACCTAGATGGGTCAGAATTGAAATTCGAACCACCTACGGTAGTACAACACCCTAGACTAAATCAAACCACAGCACAGTACTCAAAGGATGACAAGGAAGCATTCACTCCATTATGCAATCCCCCATAGACTTTCAAAGTAAGGAGGCAATAACAAAATGGAATCACTTTCCCCCAAACAGTGTCCTGCAACTCTGGTTGAACCATTTTCAACAGTTTGAACAATTACGTTGCCTGTCTCCAGCCCACGAGTGATCAGTCTTTTCTTGCATAGTCAACTTCACAGCCACCACGTTCATCTTCTTGTGTGCAAAAATTATGTTTGTAATTCATGCCACAAGGAGAGACCGATGGCTATGGCAACTACATAGGGCATCTTGGACGGGCCTGGCCTGTTTCACGGAACATTTGGATAACCTCCTGCCTAAACTGAGTTCCGCTCAGACAGTAAAGTAAAAAGTTGATTGCACAGTTCACTGTACAAAGAGGATCGGTTAAAGTAAAGGAAAAGTAAATCATAGCGTATTGTCGGGCTGTCATTCTTCCTTCAAGGATACCCCAAATGATCATTACGATACAGACTGGTAAGGTAAGCAAGATAAACACGAAGCTTACAGTCAGTAACATCTTAGTCATGCTATTAGACTGGGCCGTGGAATCGGCAATATTTTCACTTGCGTTCTGTAGTGATCTACGCAGTTTGTTACTTTTGTTGACTTTGTATAGAATAGAACAATTACACGTGATGATGACTGTTGAGGGGATTATTGTATACACTGTAATGTCAATCCACGGCCAAATTTGTACCAGAAGTTAAGGTAAGGTTCAACAGGATCGCATGTTCCATTACGGTACCGAACCATTAGAAGAGGAGCGACGCTCAAGGCACAAATGAAGAGAAATATGATTGCAAGAATAATGCAAATTGCCCTTTGGGTGCATAAAACTCTTGCTTTAAAAGGATATTTCACTGATATAAAACGTTCAATCGTCAGCAGCATGACATTCCAACTCCCGAAGTTGCCAAATAGAAAATAGGCAAAATTCCACAGCGGACATAGTGCAGGGAAATAGGCCCCATGGTCCACAGTAAACAAATAGTTGTGCCACACGCGAAATCCTGTCATCAGGCTCACTGTATCTGCGAGAGCGAGAGATATAAGGACCGTTCTTGTTGATGTTTTCCCAAACTTTCTTCGGACAAGCACTGTGATTGTGAGGGCATTGAAAAATGCGCCGAATACGACTATTGGCGGAGTGATACACTTACGTATCATATAGGCCAGTTGAAACAACCAATCGTACTGGGCTGCCACGTTTATTGTTTGATGCTTACTGGTCATGTGGACCACGTGACTAGTGATAACCGACGTTCTTGACGACATCCTGTGCTTATTCAAATGGTGAACGTACATGTACAGGATTCGGCCGTAATTTTGTCATGAAAATCTAGGTTGACTACAGCAGGCCCAGATGGAAGAGTCAACCGGCCTAACGAAAAGAACAAAATCTTGCATCATGCACGTGCACGCACGCGGGATCTGTGTTGTTCAATTTCATAACAGTGCGTGTGGCTGGTGTTGCCTTGGTCTGGGAACCTTGTGTTTTTCATTCTACCATGTGCCTATCGACACCATGGAATGCAGGGCTATGTTGTATTACTGAACTGGAATATGGCCTCCTGGCTGATATTAGTGAGGTTTCGCAAGCGCCCGGTTAGGCCCTACGACGACGTTTATCATTGTGTGGGTATTACGCCAGAATCTTCGGATTTCCAAGCAAACAAATTTTGGAAGACGGCAGCAGTGTTCACTTGTTCTTGGTTCAATCCATGAATGCGTCATCATTTTGATGTGTCGCTGTATATTCATCGACGTACGTGTACATGTACATGTACAACAGAAATCAAATGGAATACTCGTAGGCCCAATGGAACTCTGTTGCACGAACGACTGCACCTATTAAATGAACAAATCCTCATTGAAACATTATCCATCAAAACCTAGCATTGATATTTGACCGTCAACTAGTAATTGCCGATGGATTGTGCCTCAAGTCTCACGCTCCGGGGAGTTGATAGCGCATTAATGACTGATAATTATTCAAGTTCTTATTTCAGTGATACATGTGTGTACGAATGATGGATTGACATTATGGGGGGGGGGGGGGGNGGGCGAGGACTTCTTTCAAAAATACCACAAAATGTGTGGTAACTTGTCCTCGAATACTGACTGGCAGGGGCTCAGGGGAAGGATGTGAGATGTGGATGATTTCCAACATATCATTAATTGTACTCATTCGTGTACTGAATTTACAAAGAAAAAAAATCGAGTCCAAAGGCGATCCATGAACGCCAACTGCAATGGTTCAACCGAGGCCTGAGACTAATATCAACCGTTCGCTGCTGTTTCCGATGCACTGACAACAATGAGTGTTTGTTAATCAATTGGAGTCTATAACGAATAATAGCCCTGTTTACACAACATAAAACCCCGCATCTCACCCGGGCTTTTTCTGTCTACACCTGTTAAAAGCGCGGGTCTAACATACCCGGGGATGAAAAGCCCGGGGTGATTAAAGCGGGGTTCATTGGCACATGGATTTTATCCGATTCAGGTCCGGAAAAAATGTTTAAATTGACTTTTGCGTTGTCGTATCCGGAAAACTAGGGGCAAACGGACTGAAAACGGACCGGATTCGTGTGCCAGTGAACCCCGCTTAAGCCCTCCGAGTTCGAAGGGTTTTTGGAGGGCATAATTTAGACCCGCGTCTCATGGGCGGGTTGCACAATTGACCTCCCTTTATCCGCGTACCTTCCTCGGACGTGGCGCGGGAGGTAACCTTGAGTTCATCGCGGATGGTACGCGTACGTCACGCGTCTCTGTTACGTGACGTCGGGTGAATGACGTTACGTCGTTACTGCATGCCTTCGATGACGCCGCGCCACGTACTGGAAGATACGAGGATGGTACGAGAATGACGCTGCATCTGGTACGCGGGTGGTGCGCGGCGCGGATGGGAGGTCAATTGTGCAGCGTACTGTATTGTAGACGCAATAGACCCGGGCTTTGTCTAGTAGTTCTTGACACCTCGACAGGCGGTGTGTCTTGTGCGCATGCGCGGTAAAACGGAAGAGTACGCTCCAGCAGCGACCCTATAGCCGGGCGTTGCAATTAAGTTCAGCTAGATTTTAGTAGTGTAGACGCGCGCCGAGTCTCAGGCGGGTTTTTTTCAGGCGGCCCGGACATGACACGGGTCTCAAAAGCCCGGGGATTTCTATGTAGTGTAAACAGGGCTGAGGACAAGTGTAGACCAAACGATCAACAGGTAGTTCGATGGGTTGTTGGTTGCCATTGGTTTGGTGGAATTCGAACGTGCCTATACTCGAACCGGCCTCAACTTTCACTCACGATCAAACGCTTTGGCAGCAACCTCGTAAGATTTGACCAAGCCGTCGAGAAGTTGGAAGAGGGTTCGATGATGAGAGAATATTCCTTGTGCCCACGACCGAAATTTTGAGACTATTGATCATGTGATTCACCACCAACCACTGGAGGTGTGAATGCTTTGTCACCTATGGTCGTGTAGTAGCACCACAGGTGGTCAGGGTTGATGTTCGAACCACCTGCAGTAGTACAACACCTAAAGTGTGGTCTTACTGCACACATTCTGAACCATGGCAGGCCACTGAGAGGAACGTGGAGTCCATCATGCCATGCTTAACGAATAAAAGAAGGCAATAACAATGTGGATTCACCTTTCTCAACAGTGTCCTGGAACTTCACTGCTGCACTATCAACGTTGTTTCCGCCCTTCCCGAACCTTTAAATCGCGATCCAAGAAAATCACGTGACTTGTCTGTTCTTGCACAACTAACTTCAGAGCCACTTCCCTCATCTTCTTAGTGCAGTAATTAGGTAATTCTTGCATCAAGGAGAGACAGATGGCTATGGAAATTTTACTGGGAATTTTGGACACGCCTGTCCCTTTCCACGGAACATTTGGATCACCTCGTGCCTAAACCGAGTCCCGCTCACACAGTAAAGTAAAAAGTTGATTGCGCAGTTCACTATACTAAGAGGATCGGTTAAAAGATAAGAAAAGTAAATCATAGCGTATTGTCGGTCTGTCATTCTTCCTTCAAGAATACCCCAAATGATCATTACGATACAGACTGGTAAGGTAAGCAAAACAAACGTGAAGCTTACAGTCAGTAACATCTTAGTCATGCTATTAGACTGGACCGTGGAATCAGCAATATTGTCACTGGCGTTCGTTAGCGTTCTACGCAGTTTGTTACTTTTGTTGACCTTGTATAGAATAGAACAATTACACGTGATGATGACTGTTGAGGGAAATATTGTATACACCGTAACGTCAATCCACGGCCAAAACCTGTTCCAAAAGTAACGATAATAGGGAGCAACGCTGCATTCTTCGTCCTGATATCGGAACATGAGAAGAGGAAGAAGGCTCAGAGAAAAAATGAAAAGAAATACAACAAGAAGGGTTAAGCAAACTGACCTTTGGCAGCAAAAATATCTTGCTTTTAATGGATATTTTACTGATATAAAACGTTCAGTAGTCAGCAACATGACGTTCCAACTACCAAAGTCACAGAATAGATAATAGGAAAATTGCCACAACGGGCAAAACGCAGGGAAATAGGCCCCATATTCTGCAGCAAACATATATTTGACCCAGACACGTACCGTAGTCATCAGTGTCGCTGTATCAACGAGAGCGAGAGATATAAGAATTGTTCTTGTTGATGCTCTCCCAGACTTTCTTTTCACCAACACTATGACTGTGAGAACATTGAAAAATATCCCAAGTATGATAACAAACGGAATGATATACGTACGAATGATGTTGCTGGTATGTTGAACCATCCAAGCATACGGGTCATTCACCTCTGTTGATTGATACTGACTAGTCATGTCGATCATGGCATTAAATAACACGTGTTGTTGGTGATATTTTGCCCGGGTGCAGGTGTGGTATGAAGAAACCGTTCGATTGGTTGACGGGTTCCAAAGGTGTTTGTGATATATCCGGTGTTTCAAACGCCAAAGCGTTGAACCTGATTTTGATGTCGTGTAATGTGTTCATCGGTGAGGCGACATCTTTTCAATTTCCTTGGCTGGAAGAGTCTTAGGATTTCTAAGCAAGTGGTTATTTGAAGGAAGTATCCACCTGTTCTTGCAGTCCATGAATGAGAGTTGCGTCACTAACCTTGTCTCACAGTGACCATGCCAGTAATACATACGAGCGGCAATCGTCCTCTCCTGTGTAGGAAATGTTCAGGGGGCGTTTCTTTTATTGAAACATTATCCATGAAATTACAATTGATACTTGAAATTTTATCGACAAGGTCCCTGGCGTGGAAAAGTCTTAGTTTACAAAAAGCGACCATTTACTTAATCTATGATATTTGAGATGTTTAGTCACTTGATCACACATGCATGTAATAAGTACACTCAATTTATTTAATTAAAGTGCAACATTAATGTAAGACATTTTCTATGCACTGTACAGTAAAACAATATGGATACATAAATTAAAACATATATGGCCTAGTCAAAGAACTTTGACCATTCTGACCATATGCCACATGTAAAGAAGAATGTAAACCATTTTGATGAGGGCCTAGGAGAAGGTTGTGGAATTATGAGGATTTTCAGATGTTACCTATTTCCCATTTCCCAAACATTATCCATCAAAACCTAGCATTGGTATTTGACCGTCAACTAGTAATTGCCGATGGTTGGTGCCTCAAGTCTCACGCTCCGGGGAGTTGGTAGCGCCTACATGACTGACCATTATTGTTTTCGCAGGACGCAGAATTGTTCTCTACCACTTTCCTTTCCTCCACGTTTTCGGTCAAACTAGGGCATGCACGTTCTGCTGAGCAAAAAGTCTCGAATGACTTTTTGCTCAGCAGATAGCTACAGTGTGCGGCAGGCTTAATAGGAGCTGTCAGCGAGTTGCCCAATAGGTGTCACTGCGGCCCAATTCAATGGATATAGCGGACCCAGTCATTATTGATCGAGCAGCAATCACGTAGATTTTCCTGTACATTGGTCCGCTAGAACTTTGCTGCCATCTGTTGGCAATATGCGCGGCTGACTGCTCCTGTTGTTCTCTCGCGATGAAAAGATTCCTGTGCACTTTCATTCAATTTTGGCTGAGATAATGAAATTTTTCAGCTAATAAATCGGGATCGCCGTAGTCTATAAATAGAATCGGGATTTTATGTAGTGTAACCGCGAAATCCCCGTGTTTATTTTTAGTTCCAAGCACTCGGCGACAGACGGCGATGCAAGTCGATGAGTCATGCGCATGCGTACGATATTTCACGCCTCCAGTAGCCACTCGATGACGGAGAGTTGCATACATGCAGTGCCCCTATCGCCGGGATACGGAACTTATTACCAATCGCACTTCAGCCACCTCGCTCGTATTCTTGTGTGCAGTAATTAGGCCATTCTTGCAGCAAGGAGAGACAGATGGCTATGAAAATTTTACTGGGAATTTTGGACACGCCTGTCCCTTTCCACGCAACATTTGGATCACCTCGTGCCTAAACTGAGTCCCGCTCACACAGTAAAGTAAAAAGTTGATTGCACAGTTCACTGTACAAAGAGGATCGGTTAAAGTAAAGGAAAAGTAAACCATAGCGTATTGTCGGGCTGTCATTCTTCCTTCAAGAATACCCCAAATGATCATTACGATACAGACTGGTAAGGTAAGCAAAACAAACGTGAAGCTTACAGTCAGCAACATCTTAGTCATGCTATTAGACTGGGCCGTGGAATCAGCAATATTGTCACTGGCGTTCGTTAGCGTTCTACGCAGTTTGTTACTTTTGGTGACCTTGTATAGAATAGAACAATTACACGTGATGATGACTGTTGAGGGAAATATTGTATACACTGTCACGTCAATCCAGGGCCAGAACCTGTTCCAAAAGTTAAGATAATAGGGAGCAACGCTGCATTCTTCGTCCTGATATCGGAACATGAGAAGAGGAAGAAGGCTCAGAGAAAAAATGAAAAGAAATACAACAAGAAGGGTTAAGCAAACTGACCTTTGGCTGCAAAAATCTCTTGCTTTTAATGGATATTTTACTGATATAAAACGTTCAGTCGTCAGCAACATAACATTCCAACTCCCGAAGTCGCTAAACAAATAATAGACAAAATGCCACAACGGGCACAGCGCAGGGAAATCAGCCCCATGGTCCACAGCAAACAAATATTTGAACCAAACACGTATCGCTGTCATCAGGCTCGCTGTATCAACGAGAGCGAGAGATATAAGGACTGTTCTTGTTGATGCTCTCCCAAACATTCTTTTCACCAACACTATGATTGTGAGAGCATTGAAAAATATCCCAAGCATGACAACAGGCGGAGTGATACACGTACGAATGGTATTGGCAAGTTGAAACATCCAAGCGTACGGGTCATTCACGTCTGTTGGTTGATGCTGACTGGTCATGTCGTGGCATTAGGTACATGTAAGTGACAACAAGTAATGTTGGTGATATTTTTCCCGGATGCAGATGTTGTACTGTATGAAGAACCATTTGCATAATTTTACTTGCAAGTGTAAGCTGATCCGCAGCCGTTCCCAATGGACCAGTAAACAGGGCTAGTTTGGAGCATGCTCGTCCTTGTGATGTAGCCTACAGGGTTTTCAAAGGACAGAGCGGTGGACCTGATTTTGATGTCGCGTAATGTGTTCATTTTGGTGAGGGGACATCTTTTCAATTTCCTTGGCTGGAAGAATCTTAGGATTTGAAAGCAAGTGGTTGTTTGAAAGAAGGAAGTGTCCACCTCTCCTTGCTTCAGTCCATGAATGAGTGGAGTCACTAGCCGTGTCTCACAGTAACCATGCCAGTTAGTACACGCGCAGCAATCCTCCTCTCTTGTATAGGAAATGTTCAGGAGGCGTTTCTTTTATTGAAACATTATCCATGAAATTACAACTGATACTTGACACATAATCGACAAGGTTGCTGGTGTGGAAGAGTCTTAGTTAACAAAAAAACGCACATTTACTTAATCTTTGATATTTGAGATGTTTTAGTCACTTGATCATACATGCACACTCAATTCCAACCATATGTGCCATATGGAAAGAAAAATGCACACGATTTGATATGGGCCCAAGGCTGTGGAATTAGGAGGATTTCCTGCTAAACGTATATGTTATCCATTCATATTATGATATAGTATACACCGACTTAGTACATTGACAAAGGTCGAAAATCAGCCAATTCAAAATCTATTCAACAGTGCTATGAATCAAACCTCCACAAAAAGTCGATGTTGATGATGTACATGTAAGCCTGGATCAACTTGCAGTCTTAAGCAATGATTTTGGTCCAATGATAAAGCCAGTACCCAAAATTCAAACGGCTGTATCTTCTAAACGCACCATTTGCGGAACTTAAGAATTGTTTTTGTGGTCAGATGGGTGGAACCTAACCCACAAACCCCAAAAAGTTTTTGTACTCGAGATGCTGATTAAACCTCTCTGGGCTCCCTGACTATATCGACAAGCCTTGAACCGCTCTACAACAAAGGCCAAAATCACTTAACTGCAAACGTCTATTATATTGTTTATTTTCACATGCTCGTTCTCTGGGCCATTTTTGAATAACCACCCCATCATAGTTACAAATCTGTTGCTGATTCTATCCCTTACCCTAACGCTCTCCTAAAACAGAATCTCTTTTTTTCTACGAAATTGAGAAGTTTCCCATGTTGATTTCTCGATTCTGATTAGCTGATGGCCAAAAGGAATTTGTTTCATTAATTTGCACCCTTTTAGCAGTTTTTTTCGCCATTAACAACAGACCTGCCAAAACAGATTTGCTTCAGAGCGATCTAATTTTGTATAATTGACAGCACAAATGGCATTTTATCCAGCAATTCGAGGGAAACTGTTTAAACAGAATCCATTTTCAACATTTTGATTTTATTAACAGACCATTTATTTGTTCGATGCGTTCGCTGAGGAAGAAAAAATCATCTGGTATTTCTTTTACCGAGAAGATAGAATTTCAGATTTCTTAAGATTTCGTATCCCGTTCTATTGGAGAAACGCCCGTCAGATCTGATCATGTTCGTCCATGAATAATTGTTATCATAACACAAAGTTTGAATTAGTTTTGACATTCTTTTATTGTTCTGTGGAACAGACATTCATTTTGTTCACAGCTGGAATCAGCCGAAATGTAATGCAACCTGTGCTTTACTTGATTGCCACGAATGCTTCCGAAGATACCCGAAGTCGAATAAAATGTGTACCGGTACTTATTGTATTGTTGGTGAGCTGGCCTTCAGGCATTCTCGCCACAAAAATTATCACACTTCTATCATTGTTCGATTTTGTACCCCGATTTTTCGCCCTTTTCCTCTCACGAAATCAATTGACTAAAGATGTTCAAATCGTTTGGAGTCAAAGCCTGTCCTGAATAAGGAATTTTGAATTATTTCACCGGCTTCTAGTTTTTTGTACTGTTTTTTTGAGAACATTTCGAGGTTATTTTTGAGGACGCCTTCTGATTGGTCATATTGAATCACATGATCTCAGTGGCACATTATGCTTCAGTAAAAGATGGCCGCCCTCCTTTTCATCACTTGAGAAGTGCGACGCGCTGTGATAGGCCTACCATTACTAACCCTTCATCAGGTAAGGTACCACATTTCAACTCATTCTCTTATGTGTAGCAACAGTTCCCATGCCTAATTGATATTAGATCATTCAAATACGTGAAGATTCGAACAGTCCTGATCGGTGTCGACACTCGCGAGCACTATACCAAGGCCTTGAAGCTATACCGGTACGGTATACATCGAACGTGTTTGTGGATGTATAAACCATAGCGTGCTTTATGCGACTCTGGTTCCTCTGGCCGTCGATGGTGGCGCTGACTGGTATTCGCGCTGCTTTCATGGCTTCAATGCCACACCTCTTACGAATGTGTAAGAAACAGACAGAAGATTCTCTAACATTTTATCTTTGCCGTTTCCTTCATCAGTCGCTACTTTATGGGCGATCTAGGTGGGGAGAGATCAATCGGGGGAACGCAACACCAGCGCACTGGCAATTCTGCACCACTGGTTCGACAAGTTGTTAAAAGAATAAAGGTGCATCTCTAAAGCTACAAACCTCACTCTCAAAGCGACCATATGGGGTTTACGTGGCTGGGGTTTCGTATTAGCACAGGTGTTACCAACAATGGCTTCATAAAACCTGAACTGACCTGCTTAGAAATGGCAGCCTTAGAAAGTGATTGGAAAACGTTTACAAACCACCTGAACGAGGAAAATAAACAATGCATTAAGAATGGATTGCAAACTGATGGCCAAAGCTGCGGATATTGGATCTCGATGGTGCTGACACAGGAGCCATTTTTCTTGTTCATCCATTATTCATGGCATTCTCTTATTTCTGTTTAAATAGACAAGAGACAACAGTTAAACTGATGTGAGGAGTGGTCAGATTGCTGCGGCAAGTATCGGGTATCTGCTCAAGGGAGGTGTCATTCCTTGGCAGCGACCACGTTCACCTGATCTCTGGTCAGGGTGGTAAGCACGGAACGCAAAATCACATTTCCTCCATCCAGGCATAGAAAGAGGAGAGGGTGGCCCAATATTTTCAGAATTGCAAATCATAAACATGTACATACATTGCCATTCTCGGTCCACCAATTTTTATGGCAATGGTGACTTGATATCGTTGGCACCAGTATCGCCTTCAACTGCTGACCGTACATCAACCATGTCACCTTTTCGGTTCTCACAGCTCTATTTCACCATTGCGTTTCCTACTAAACCCAAAGGAATTGTTCAGAGATTCTTTCTCTCAACTCAGAACCCGATTGACGTGTCAGTATTTTGCCAGTAGCCAGCAATTCTTGACAAAACTACGTACGTAAGTAATTACATGCCCTGTCAAATATGATATGTAATATCGGGGTAGAATATAAAGCCAACTTTTAGATCATCCCGATATGTGAGTCAAATTCAATAAGTGAAAGATTCATCGTCTACCATATGTAAGATATAGTATATAATTTAATTTCCAGCTATCTGACGGTCAGGGGGATAAAGAATACTTTTATATCCCTGAGCTGATCTTTATGATAGTTACGAATATAAAGTACAGTCTTAAAGGCACCTCTGCTTGTATATGTGACATTTAATTTGAATTTGAATTTCAAATGAATATGCACTTGCAAGACAGAAAAGTTCGATCATTGCAGAAAGTCCCAATGAGCTACATGTATGTTTTTGATTGTCTATATCGATGTGAAAAAGTTCTTATCATGCCAGGTTTCAAATTACAGGCGAAACCACAGCATGCAGTTTCTTGGTCATCTATCATACAACCTTTTCTACTTTTGCCACAAATCCAAGGCCTTGCAAAGAATGGTGGCGTGAGATTCTTAGGATGCAAGAAAATCCCACATTTCGCATGGAGATTGACCGCAATTAATAACCAATATTCTACATGTATATCCAACAATCAGGACATGCCTCCATTGACAAAAGAGTTCTGTGTAAAATATGCCAACCGTGTTTAAACGGTAGTCCTTATCGATAACACTTGAAATTACTATATTATTTAGACGTCTCGTCAATATTGTTTATGAGTTTCTTATACATTTAACATAGCTGATTGCTTCCAGTACTTCTCATCTGTAGGCCTTTATCATCGTGAATAGTTCGGTGGAGAAAATGATATCAGAATGAAGACAGGATAGACGAGTATCGCCGCTGGCGCTCTAGGAAATTACGAAAGACAGCCAGAAACGGGGAAATCATGTTCGGTGAGACGTAAAAAACACACACCGCCTCCAAGTAGTTCTGAAGGTTCCTCATTAGACCTCTATCCACGAACAGTTTTTTACTTTTTTGCAATTCTGTGCCCATCGATTTCATAATGATAACACTGTGATAAGAGATAAATCATCGCGCACCAAGCTGACCCGTCATAATGTCACCGCGGAATATTATTTCTACTCGATGCTGTGTTTTGAATTCATGCATGCATCTTTTAGAAATCTCCGGAAGCAGAACCCCAGCGGATGCGGGATGCCCGAGAAGATGACGCCTGACACGGGATGGTGTTTATTTTGATTGCTCCAATCGGACGAAGGCAATCTTCAGGGTCTTGTTTTTTTCTCGCTGTTTGTTGGCCTACACGTCGTGTTCGTGATTAATGACGGTGATATGATGAAGCCTTAATCGTGTTACCTGGATCAGAAATAAGTAGTTTGATTCGTGGCCGGCATACAGGAGAAGTAGCTTGGCGCACATTGAGGCAGATCTCAATGTGGTAGGGGTGTTTTTAAAGTCGACTGACCCCGGCTTAATGACGAGTCCAGCAGCGTTGGGTCAGTCGACTTTAAAAACACCCCTACCACATTGAGATTTGCCGTCAACGTGCGCCTAGCTGAAGTGGCATGGAGCAAATTACTTGCCCCAGAGGGACATGATATTGTCACTTTTTGTCGACAGCTGGCGCCACCGGCGGTTATTGCATCATTCTCCAATACCGTAGTGTTGCCTTTCGCCCCAGTGTTAGATAATAATTTTTATATGATTACAATACAATGCATACGTGGATACCCCAGGAACGAGAGTTACTCTACATGGGGCGAGGTTGATAAGCGGTAGTTTAACAATATTGTCAATAGAGGTCTCCCTTAACGCGAGTATGTTTATCGCAGCATTGGGAAGGAACACTGTGCCTCTTTAATAGCAGTCATCCTGACGGGAGCCAGAACGTCTACCGGAGTGAATATGACTAAGTGATCTGATTTCAGGACACCAATGTATAAAGTAGTCGGCAACGTAGTTCAATAACCGATCAATCAATTGTAGATCTTAACAGTTTCACGCCAAATATCGATTAAACTAAAATTATCTATTTTTGATTAAACTTAATTTGGATCTCGAGTTCATAATATATTTAGGTATGAAACCGCGCGTGCCCCCGAAATGGTCAAGCACAAGGTCAGGGGCAATACACTGATTCCAAAGACGTGAGAAAGCTGTAATAGAGAGGTTGCGCACCTTTCCGACTCCGACTTCAACTACGAGAATGAATTGCAGTGCGCTGTGGACATCCTTGATAAAAACGACTTGATAGACGTTTTCATTTCGTCAAACACCATAAATTGAAGGCAGAGAAATTTGGCCTTACTAATGGGAAATGCCGATAAATGATGAATATTGAAGTCGTTGAAGTCGTGAGCCTAGTCGTTACGACTTGAAACACGACTATAATATTTGCGATGTATATGCACTTCCGATTACAGGTGAAAATAATTCTGCCACAATGTTATGGCATTCTACGATTTGCAAACGTATATCAAGTCGTTTTTATTAAGGATGTCTACAGCGGATGGTAATTCACTCTGGTAGTTGAAGTCGGAGTCGGAGTCGGAAAAGTGCGCAACCTCGCTAATTTCGCCAGGCGACTTTGTTTGGGACACCGCCCAAATCTCAACTCATGCCTCACGGTATCTCTTATACCGAAGGAACTTCTTAAACGATATCTCGCCAATCGACGATCGGATTTGGTACTTCAAACATAATGAATCGAGAAATTGTCAGCCAGGGAAGGATGTACCGCATGGAGGATACTTGGAGTACGGGACAATTGATCCTGGAAGCCTGATCTCCTCACTGACGCTATCGACTCTTGACGATGTCGATTTCATCATGTCAGTACCGACACATATGTGCAAACAGAAATCAACGAGGCTTATCATCCCGACACGCGGGTATTATATTACATGCCATATCCTGCGGGAGATTTCCGTACCTTGGCCTAACACCAAACTAAAGGCCTGTCTACACGATCATACATTTGTTCAAAACATCATCATACATTTGTGTGATGATGTTCATGGACAGATATTTGATTGTGTAGGCTGTTTTCCCAACAAACTTGAACAGCAACCAACATGTACAATGTATGATGATGTTCAAATTTGTGTGATGATGTTCACGACAAAATGTATGATCGTGTGGACTGTTTTCCCAACAAACCTGAACATGTATGATGATGTTCAAATTTTTAGCTGCATGTTTCATCTTGCCAATGCAAAACATCCCCAAAAAAATGTGTGAGGATGTTCATGGACAAATGTATGATCGTGTGGACGGTTTTCCCAACAAACTTGAACAGCATCCAACATTATCCTTTCTCCATCATACTTCATCATACAAAGTTCATGAATGTTGGACTGTAGATCGAAATCCACAACAACAAACTTGAACATCATCATGCAAGTGTATGATGCTGTTTTGAACAATGTATGATGATGTTCAAAATTTTAGCTGCATTGTCACAAGACAGAAATCGACACACACAGCTTGGACATCATCATACAAATGTATGATGATGTTTTGAACAAATGTATGATCGTGTAGACAGGCCTTTAGGGAACCATTCATGAAGTTCGTTGTTGAGCACGAACCAATCAGGTGGTGCTTGTACAAAATGATCCAATCAGAGTGTTGCTCACTGAACACAAAACAATTGCACCAATGAACCTACATGTACACTACACTTACATGTACAAGTAAACCTCTTTAGTTCCCCGTTTTCGCCTTGATATATTATCACACTTGTTATAAAAGTGAAGTTTTGATGGCGTAATATATATCAACATCGAAAATATTTGCATCTTTCGGGAAAATTTTACTGGCAATCTTTTAATTAACCAGAAATGATGTGTGAAAAGTTTCTTTAGGAAATTTCTAAATAATAAATTCAATGTAGTCAAATAATAAAAATAATATTCCATGTATGGGAAAAAGTGAGGAACAGAAGTAACAGAAAGTAGTAGAAAAAAGAATATAGGCAAAATCAAAGAATATTAGATATTGAAATTATAGAATATCAACTGAAATTGACTTTCTTTCATCTCATCAAAAGAAAAGAAGAAGCCAAAGACTCAGCAAAAAAAAATCTTGAATGGCCCAGTATTAAAGCCTAATCTCTTTAAACATTACCTTTTAAAGGAGGCTGACCACTGATCATCATATACATTAGAAGTGTTACGTGACCATATGAAGTTTCAAGTGCATGAAGTATTGATTACAATCAACTTACCCTGGTCCACTTTTCAGCCTTGCACGTGACCCACTGGAACTATCCTCAGTCTATCCGTGGAAATTCACCTAAGCAATTCCGAACGTTTGTCATAAAAAAATGTTTATCCACCCGAGCACATTTTTTACTTGTTAGAAGAGATCACCAAGTTAAGAACTAGCTAGATATCCCAACGAGTTGTTTCCACATGAACTCAGTACGAGATAGCTATAAGTAATGACCAATTCGCTGTGTGGCTTCACCATTGGATTAACAGCGACACTTCTCGGGAGACTGTGAAACCACGAGAACTGGATGCAGTTATGGATTGAAGATGTCGTATTTATTGTCAAGCAGCTTGCAGAGACGTTTATGCCTCCTGTACAGCGACGCCTATCGTATTGGTTCCTGATAATTCATGTTCTTTTAGCCATCTCCTTGAGTCACGAGAGATGAATAACTCTTCCCATTTCACCATGTTAGGATTTCTAGACGACGTATGGAGAAAAAAGGATAATGGAGACGAGAGGTTGTTGAAAGAAATAGTTTAAAACCACCATCGCAGACGTCCCCCGAATGCATAAACTAAAAGGGAGCTTCTTACACTCTAAATTTGCTGGGTCAAATTTGACCCAAATTGGGTTGATTTTGACCCAACAATACGATTATGCAATCAACAAAATGCTGGGTTAAGTTGACCCAATTAATTGGATCATCGTTTTCAACACAGTAATTGGGTCAGGAAAATGACCCCTACCCAAATACTGGGTCATTATACTGACCCAAACATTTAACCCCGTCCTATAGGACAGTATATGTGACTCAATTTTGGGTCATTTTCCTGGCCCAGTTACTGTGTTGAAAGCGCAGCATTTGGTTGATTGCATATAATAATAATATAATAATAATGACGGCAATGATATTTCGTAAGTGGCCCCACTCTTTACGGTATTGCATTCGGATGCATGTGATTGCATCATTGAAGTGTTGTACTGAAATCATGTGACCCTGTGAGAATCGGAATCTCGAGACGTAAGACAATACCATTTTAAGGTCATCGCAATAACACTACAGGTTTTATCATTTGTCTTCGTCCGGCGCAGTTCGATATTTTGACCTCCATATTGAACTTGGCTGCATTTTATCGAGCAATGACACGGCACAAATCATTTGTTACATCTGTTGGCCGACAATAAGGTCTGTCAAGTTTGCTGTGCTATTCTACAATGCTGTCAATTCTTTGAACCTAACGGAAGTAAGATCGATCAGGACTGGACGCTCTTCTCAACCGGAAGTGATGCCTAAATTAACGCAGAACACTTCGGATTCGCGTGAAGACATTAAAATGAAAGGAAATGAGAAGAAAGTTGAAAATGGCGGCTTTTCAGAATATGGATCATTACACATTGATGAAGGTAAGATTGTAATGATGACATCATGAATGCTCGACTATCTTTTTAAACAAACCTTCACGCCAACATGGCACAGCGTCTCTTATAGCCATGAAGTCATGGTCATCTTGTAGAGGAACAAGGACTCGTAATCATTTTCTATTATTCAGGGAATTTATTTTATGCTTTGCTTGTACCATGAATTACCATTATTCATGGTCTCTCTCCCAAAAAAATCTTGAAATGGCACTTCTTTCAGGGAATAAGATAGAATCGACAGATAAACGCTGTGGCTGCATTCCTCGGTGGTATTTCAGTGAACTCTGGGAAGTGTTCGACATCGCCTGGTCGATGGTAAGCCTGATTGTATCTTTAAAAGCAGCTTTTGTCACTCAACTTGGCTACCGTGGCACACTTCACCCTAAACTGAAGAACCTTTGGCTCCACGTTCAGTTGCAGGATCCTGAAGTGCGAGTAATGTACATGTAACAAGCGCGTGGCTGTCCTGATTTTCCATGTCTAACAACCCTTTTCTCCAACCATGGTCAAATGAACGGTTAAAATCTACCAGACGAAAAACACAGTTTAGAAGTTAATCTTCTTATTGATTCCAGACATTGGTTGCTCTATTCTTCATGGTAATGGCGCCTCTTAGTATGATATTTGCTGGAAAGATGGGGACAAAGTATCTTGATGGAGTGGGCCTTGCCACTACGGTGAGTGTTTTTTTTACTTTATTGAGCGTGTCTCATTGTTGATACGGTGGCACCAATAAAAATTGGTTCTTCACCTTTTCAGATCTTGAATATTTTTGGCATAATGATTGGTCAGGGGATGTCAACAGCATGCGACACACTTTTTTCACAGGTATGTGTAAGGACTTCTGAACACTCCTTCGTTTACTTAGGAAGCGGGTTCGAGTCTTCACTGACTACGTACATGTAGCCTACTCTCAGCCGGTATGCAACGATCAGGTGAAGACCAGAATGTGTTGTCTCTCGAGTTCCCTGGAAGTTTCTTGAGATACATGTACAGGTACATACTTGGGTAATGATGGAAATCGCTTTTTGACAATCCAAATGTATTACAAATACAATGTAAAGCACTTTACGTGTATAACATTTTCACATTGTTATCACTGTATCATACGATCAGTTTGTCACCTATAAGAATACATTTTTCTTGTTCCAGGCTTACGGTGGTCAAAACAAAAAGAAAGTGGGGTTATACTTACAAAGAGCTTTATTTATTTTGTGGTTGGTCGTTCTTCCAAGTTGGGCTCTTTTACTCAACACAGAGAACATACTAATTCTATTAGGACAAGAGCCAGAGATTGCCAGGTTAGTCGTGATTCCTCTCACATTAGGGAGGTTTCAAAATCAAACGATAAACGTAAACGTTAACGACAACTTTATTTTTGTACCGAAAATGCAATGCAAAATCTGGTTAATGTGTAGTATGAAAAATAACGTTGTCGTAAAATTTTGGTTTATCGTTTGATTTCGAAACCTCCCCATTTACTCTCTTCGACGGCACACGTTTTCAAAACAAAGGGACTGGTTTTATCCTACATCGACATCAAGCATTTACACCTGTACGATGCTTTCGTTCAGACCATTGTAGCGGACAAACTTGCTACTTTTTCGGAACTGATTTCACATAATTTTTACTAGAACCATTCTCACTATTCCATTTCACCTACATTTCAGCATTTCTGGTCGATACACTTTAGTATTTTTACCTGCTATTCCGGTAAGTTTTCGAGTGACTTGTCCTCTTAAATAACCCGAACATTATCTTGTATGGTCTCAGAACTATGGTCTGTCGATGGACGACAAATTTAATCAACAACGCCTAAACTACATACACCGGAAAAGTTTCTTGAAGCTGATCTACATGTATATCCGACACAGCTTTGATGTATATCCGACATGGGCTTTTACGTTCGCACATTCGGGACTGGGTCTGCCGTAGTACAGTGTTATACTAATATATCTGTAGGCCTACGTGGATGGTCCACACAATTCTAGGCAGGTGACACATGCATGAAGTCCTCCCTTCGACTGACTGTATTAAACTAAGACTGGAACCTTATTCACGAAGCTCCCGTAACTTACGGGAATGCGCATACTACATGTACATGTATTGTCCTTTTGCGGACACCCTATTATTCACTATCAGCCTGACAAAGGATTTGCGTACCTTTAAAGTTACAGCGGCTTTGTAAATAAAGTCCATGCTCCAAGATACATGTAGGCCTGCATGTTCATGTACATTTCATGTGCACATGTATTTTTCTCTCATTCAGGCTCAATATTCGTACGCCGTTCTCAGCAAATACCTTCGAAATCAGGTATGTAAGAATCAAAGAAAGAATACAAACTGAGGTTTCCTCAACTCATGGGTGTTGCATGTGGTCACCGTCAAAGAACATGTAGGGCCTATCCCTGATGAACACGTTCTTCTGCAATGATCGCTATACATGTACAAGTTTTTTTTTCATTCACTTATTCAGAATATCGTCCGACCAATAATGTTTATTGGATTCTCTGGTCTGGGAATGAACGCCCTCTTTCAATTCATTCTGGTTGATCAGCTCAATATGGGAGTAGAGTAAGTAGGTAGGACCGTGTCAGGTAGAAAAAGCCTTGCAGATGGTAGACATTACACCATGAAACCATTGTCACCATCACCATGACTGCAACAAATACATGTACAGGTAGTTAACGTGATACACCACGCCAGTGCGACCAAAATACGAATGGGGGGACACCCATCTTTCTCCATGTACCACGGTTGTATCGACCGGACTCTCCCATGAAAGTGTACCCAATGTGATACAATGTTTGCTTTTAGGGGTGCTGCTCTCTCTCAGGTTATTGGTTTCTACACCTTGGCAGGAAGCACAGCGACCTACATCATCGTGTCAAAGACTTATAAAGTCACTTGGGATGGTTTGACGTGGACACTTTTCCAAGAATGGGGCTCCTTCTTTAAGTTAGCTATCGCTGGTCTCCTTATGGTGTCACTGCAGTTCTGGGCATTCGAGGCAGGGACGTTACTAGCGGGTACCCTTGGTCAATCCCAACTGGCCGCACAGTCTATAATGTTCCAAATTGAGTCTATAACTTACATGGTAAGTTTACAGGGATTCCTAGCTGTCTCTGACGACCGACCGTGTCGCTTAGCTTCAGTCTCCTTTAGGATTTCATAAGCTTTCAGCCCGTGCTCTTCGATTACAACACACCTAAAAATGACATCCCAGCGAACGACATTGTTACCGGTATATCACAATCTCCATTGATAACACTCAGATTTCTTCCGTGTTGCCAAGTTTCTAACTTGCTCTTAAGAATGACGGCATTATACCCATGATATCAACTTCCTACTCGTATTTTCAGTTTCCTATTGGTATAGCAGTTGGGTGTAACATTCGAATCGGCCATCTCCTGGGAGCAAACAATCCCAAACAGGCGAGCAGGGCAGTTTTTGCAGGGTACACGCTTGCATGGACCGTTGCCATTTTCATGGTCATTCTCCTGCTCAGCCTCCGAGCATACATACCAAGGATATTCTCCCAGGATAGGTACGATACTGAAGCATAAAATGGTCCTTTAGAAATGGTATACCTCAGGAATCACCATCGGAATAGCGTATGAGTGGGATTCATCCTGTAAACAATATATCTATTGTCAGTTCATATGTGTAGGCCTATCACACCTTTCTCTAAATTCAGAGGTAACAAATCCGCCGTGAAATTCGGCACAAGTGATCTACGTACATGCACACATGTTGGGGGCATGTAGGACTATGTATTCATGAATGATAGACCTAAAGCCGTCAATTGTCTACCCACCAGCCGACATCAGATATCTGTACATCCATGTACATGCAAACATGTACGTACATGTACATGTACATTGATGAACAGATATCCGATATTTTGACAAGTTTGACACTTGCTTTCTTTCAGTGCCGTTGTTGACTTAACAAGCAGTTTGTTGCCAATTCTTGCTCTGTATTACATATGTGACTGCACTGCCGTAAGTATTCTTGTCAACAGTTTTCACTCTTTGGAAGACGGATTTTTACAATACATTGTAATGCACCACATCTTTTCAAACAACTGTTTTGTATGTCTCAGGGTGTTTCCACCGGGGTACTAAGAGGATGTGGCAGGCAGATCACAGCAGCAACAATCGTGTTTGCTGGGATGTACCTAGTTGGTTTACCAGCGGGAGTGTGTATGATGTTGCTGACGGAACTGAAGTCAGCAGGTACGTGTTGATGCTTACTCGGGCCTACATGTACGTGAAGCTACTTCACCACTTTCGTTGCTCATACAGGCAATTTTCGTGGTCGGCATTTTTGTTGCACTCTTTCGAAACCCTACGGCACAATTTTCGTAACGGATTTTCAGGTTTCTGGTGGGGTATGACCATCGCTATGGTATGTGAAGGAATCGCCTATCTGGTGTCTGTGTACCGAACAGACTGGGATAAACAAGCCCACATGGCACAGATTAGGGCAGGAATGTTCGAAAAAAAGAAGGAGAAAGACTCTGGTATCAGTAAGGACAGTGTGCATGACGACGAGAATGACTTGGAGATATCTTCAGATGAAAAACATCGTAGGTGTTCGGTCAAAAAACAACTTTGGAAAGCTACCGGTACCGTACCCGATACATTTGCAATAGGCCTACTGTCTTTTTGGCTTGACGAGGTTGCGATCCCTTGCGATCACCAAATATGGCAATGGGAAGTCCCTAAGGTGATCGCAACCCCGTCTCAAGCCAAAATCGCGAGAGTGGATTCGCCGCTTGAAAACAATTCATGAAGGATATGCAGCAATGTAGGCCTAATCGTTGATTCCGACTGCCGTACATTGACGATGATCAGTTCCATCTCTCCTCGTTTGTTCCAGTGATTCTCTCAAACGGGCATCTCCCAAATGCAACGAGTGAGAAGAAACGGTACTGCGGTGAATTCCAATCCAGTCAGCCCAATCTGACCTCACTGGAGGAGCCGGTAATGCTGACGCCACACCAGCTGCTGTTCAGGAGAACACTGTTCATCCTCTGTTTTCTTGGAATCCTTGGAATAGGAGTATTTGTGAGGTTGAAATTCTCGTTCCCACGAGAAATGGCGAGACTGTGTTTGCCCTATGTGCCTAATGGGACAGTAGTTGTAAACGGTACCATCATTGATGGAAATTACTCGATACCGTTGTGTAATTCGACATTATCATGATGAGCGAACAGTTAAAGCGAATCAAAAGCGGATTTTGTTTACATTTGGATGGTGTTTGTAAACAGAAAATTCAGCCAATCACAATGCACGAAAATTTCTTTTGTTGATATTCTGGAGAAGTTTGTTTACATTTTCCCCGAAAATTCGTCCCCTTTCAAAATCTATTTCTAAATCAAATTTTTTCGCTTTTGATTCGTTTTAAAGGAGCTCGGTATTGGATCTCAAATGCGTTATTTATTACTGCTGGCATAGAGGGGGCCACCTAGCGGCAGTAAGACGACTACAAAATGCATTACAAAATGTATGTAGTAAGGTGGGTCAATTCGCCGACAACGTCCTTAGTCCCTGGGTTGGAGAGTGGCGCAGTTGCGCCGTCTGTCGAGAAAAAAGTAGCAATATCGTGGTCCTTTAAGGATGCGGGGGGGGGGGGGCGGACAAACACTGACATGAATTAAATTTACATGTAAGCTTTATGACGAGGCAATTTGGTACACATTGTTGTAGTCAGGCTACTTCATACGAGGTGCGGAATGTCACGTCTTATCCCCGATTAAGTGGATGGAAATATGCAACACTGCTAAAAAGAATAGAGTGGGATGCCAGCGCGTGAACGATACACCGAAACTGATCCCCGAAAAACCGTGACAAATGCATGCTGTACATCATGCAGTGCATGCTGTACAGTGCACCTGCATTGTTGTGTTTTTATGTCATAGCTTGTACCACAGAAAAATGTAATTTCACAAAAGTTTTTTTTCACAAAACAGAACAATGTAAGCAACATCGAAATTTCAATAAAGTAGTTTTTTCTCAAGACGTTGCCTTGATTTTACATTGTTTTGATGAATGAATACACCGGCACCCAGTGCTGTGGTCAGTTTTGGTTTGCCAAGTGGAATTATCAAGTGTTATTTGAGTGGATGTCCAAAAATATATGTAGGCCTACATGTATATACCAATAATTTGTTGTCAGTGACAAAGCAATATTGCATGCTACATGTATGCCGCATCTTCAATAAGCGCAGTAGTTTGATTGTCTTGTCCTGATGGATGCTCGGCACACCCCTATTCTCTTATAGCGTACATGACGAGTTAGATGACAGGTGTTACTGACAACCGTTGACTGATCATGTTGAACAGATTAATAACGAAATGTACACAACCGATGCACTTCAAACGTCATATGCTCATCTTTCTTTTTTTTGTGCATTTTGATATTGAAATGTACTTAATATCATCCTTCAACGATATTTTTCGTGTGAATAACTAAGAAGCGGAATCCGAACGACAGTTTGTCAGAAGGGAGGCTTATTTGGAGTTCATCTCATCTAGGCAAAACATCCTTTAATTCGTTCAGCGTTAACGGGGACGTCGAAGGGAGACAGTCGACATGGCCATGGCGACGTCGCAGCATATTGGATCCTCACCCAAAGAGAAAGGTAAATGTAGACAAGAGTGTACTATTATGGGTTCAATTTTGGTTCTCTGTACCACTCTCATGCACCCCTCCCAAGACCTTACGTCAACAATACTAATAGAGAAAAACAGTGTGTAATTCTGTTCCTTCCTTTGTTGTAGGAGAGTCAACCAAGAAAAAATGGGGCATCATCCCTCATTGGTATCTGAGCGAATTATGGGACGTCTTCAGCTATTCCTGGACAATCGTAAGTCCTGCAGGATCATCTTTATAGACTTCTTGCAAATAACGTCCGAAATACATGTGTTCGTTACTAACTTGCAGAGTGCATGGGGCTAAATCCATCAGCCGAAGACATTCCCGCGACTCATAAGCATAATTCATAATTGCTCTTTAAATATCTGAGCAACCATCTTCCTTCATCCTGCAGCTTTCCCGGTGTTTCGTTTCTGCAATCTAGTATCTCAGCAATTGTATAGTGCATGTATTTGTTCAATCGATGGGTGCCAAGTTGCAAAACGTACTGATCCTGATCACCTTTCCTCATCACTTCCAGGCTGTGATAGGTTTGTGTTCGATGATAATGGTACCAATCGGTTTGATGTTTATCGGACCCTTAGGGACAAAGTACCTCGATGGTATGGGACTTGCTAACGCGGTGAGTAGGCAAGGATCATAGATATGATTGACAGGTCGGGTCAAAAATTTTCAAGCATGCCTTGTACATGGGTGGGTCGCTGCAGGTGCCCAACTTGTCGCGCCTAGTCTTTGTGTTTTATTACATACCATAGTTTTAATTTTCTCCTTCATTGTATTTATCGTTTCTTAGATAGTTTTGTATTCAGTTTCATATTTGTTTTATTAAATGAATTTTACTTTGGGCGCCCTCAACTGCCCAATTTGGTGCTGGGTTAGCCCCTTGGACACCGGCTAGCTTATATTGTGCAATGAATGTTTTAACTTATGTTTTATGTAACACCTTTGTTTACTTACCCATTCATTTATTGTAAGCATTTTCTGTGTCAGTGTCCAAAAATAAAATAAATTAAATAAATGAAATGAAATTAAAAACGTGATGGGCCCAATAACGAATTGAGGTTTGATTGGCGTTGTTCCAGTGCCTATGTTATGTTGCGTCCTGCAGACACATACTAAAAGAGTTCGCCATTTGTGTCAATCTCGTCTTCAGATCGTGAATATCTTCGGTGCAATCATCTGTCAGGGGATGACAACTGCTTGTGACACATTTTTTTCACAGGTAGGTATGGAACAATATTTGATTAGTGCAATACTGTGTATCAATAGGGAGGTTTCGCAAGCGCCCGGTTAGGCCATATGACGACGTTTATCTATTGTTTGGGTATACCCACACAATAGATAAACGTCGTCGTAGGGCCTAACCGGGCGCTTGCGAAACCTCCCTATAATCATTCGTAAACGCCATCTAAATGACCGGTGCCAGTATTCGGAGAAACCCTGATGAAAGGTCTGTAGACCCTCGTCTGACTTCTTTTTATAAACCAACTGCATTCGCTTCGCTAAGTTCTTTTTAACGGTTCCAGTGCTTTGGTAGCTCAAACAAGAAGATGGTTGGTTTGTACCTACAGAGAGCGATAGTTATTATGTGGATTACNTACCTCGTGACAAAAATTACAGACATGACAGTGATAGTAAAAGTCGAAAGTAAAAACATGTACATGTACATCACCTTTATTTCCCTTTATTTCAGGGCCAAACCATGTTCTCTATTTCCTACAAATATCTGAGAAATCAGGTGCAGTATAGCATTCACCCGAGCATTCGTAAAACACATCCACGTTTAATTTAGAAGTCCCCTTCTTTCATTGCGAGCAAGTGATTCAGAAGATTCTCTTTTACTTTCAGGGCATAACGCTACCAGTGATTGCGTTTGGAATAGCAGGCGTGGGTGTCAACGTGTCTTTTCAGTTTCTCCTCGTAACTTACCTTGAATTTGGAATTGAGTAAGTTCGAGTCAAGGCGTTATTCGATTGTAGTAAATGACAAATGCCTCAGAACAACCAATTATAGTTCAGTTATGCTTCATGTGCCGACGTATAGATATACTGTCATGTATGTATCAGCTATCTCGAAATCTTAGAAAGTGAAAAATTTCCCAGTTGTCCTTCCGTCGACGTATACAATATGACTGTATATGTATCAGCAATCTTGAAGTCTTAGAAGGTGAAAAAAAACTTCCAAATTGTCCTTCCGTGAGTGTTTAAACAGATAGCATGGCGAATGTCACACGTAACGGCAGTTTGTTCCACAGTAGGTCATCTTGCCTCCGAAATATTGCAGCCTTGAAGGTACTATAGGAAGAAAGAATTCTCCCACCAAATGAAAAGGGACATCGCTGCTCATCAGGGCCGATAACCACTCAAAGCAACACTGACAGTTCCTCTCTTGCAACGTATTGGCGAGGAAAACAAATTTAACTGATGATATTATTTAAGATGAATGACGTCATCTTCCAGGGGAGCTGCACTTTCTCAGGTCCTCGGCGACTGGACCATGACCGCGTGTGCATTGGCCTACATTGTAGTGACAAAAATGTACAAGCAGACATGGGGCGGCTGGAGTTGGGACCTCTTCCAGGATTGGGGATCCTACCTGAAACTTGCCGTAGCAGGTCTTCTGATGTTCTTGCTGCAGTTCGGGGCCCTCGAGACAGGGACATTGCTAGCTGGGACTCTCGGCAAGGTGGAGCTAGGGGCACAGGCCATAATGTTTCAGTTGGCCTTCGCATGTTTTATTGTAAGTGATCAGAAATAGAATTATCTAGAATTATCTATCATGGTGTCTCTTTTGTCTTGCATTTTAAGGGTACGATCATCTGGTACATAACGAACCTCGTTTTATCCTCAGTCGATATACATGTAGGCCTATATGTCTATTTCAGGTGACAATTGGTATAGGTGTTGGGTGTAACATTCGTGTCGGCCAACTCCTCGGAGCGAAGGAACCGAAGCAAGCTAGGAGGGCCATGATTGCAGGTTACACACTCGGATTGGCCTTGGCGCTCGTTATGACGGTTCTCTTGCTTAGTCTCAGAGGATATATACCAATGATTGTTTCACACGATACGTAAGTATCTGTTCCAAAATAATGTGATGGTGATTAGAGTTTCTAAAAACCTGTTAATGGCGGCTACATGTGTAGTGTTTGCTACTTGTTTGAGGTTTCTCTCGGGTATTCACATGCAACCTAGAAAAGGGCTTTCAAGTGCGTTTAACTACATGTACACCGTCATGTACACGTCTATTGAAGCCCCATATTCAATTTCAGCTGCTCAGCTACGCATGTACAGTAGGCCTACATGTACACAGCGACATTATTGTAAGCCCCCAGATTCCGGCCCCCGGCCAGATCCTGATGTTGTTCCTGTCTGGTGTTCTTCGTTGACGTACAGATATTATCTTTCAGAGCTGTGATCGACCTGACCAGTAACTTAATACCGATCCTGGCACTTTATCAAATATTTGACTGTACTGCTGTAAGTAATTCTTTGGACTTGGTTGTCGGGCCATTTGATGAAAGACGCCGAGGTACGGTATCGTCTTTCTACACGAATCTAGCCTACCTTCTGGGTACTTTTGTAGTACGGTAGCGCATCGGTGCAGGTTGGAGTCATAAATTCAACTCCGAAAGGCTTGAGTACGTTGGATTCAGTCGAGTCGCAAATGTGTACCAGTAATTGGAGAACCTCATAAAACAAAATATACGTGTAGGCCTATGTCATCGATTTTCTGCTCTGTTCCAGAACGTTTCCAATGGAGTGTTTCGGGGTTGTGGACGGCAGACCATTGCTGTAATCATCGTCTTCATTGCAATGTGTTTGATCGGTCTGCCTGCTGGAATCTGTATGATGTTTCTCACATACTTAAAATCTGCGGGTATGTAGAGCTACCGACTTTGTGGCTCTGTAGTTTGTTCCAGCAGTACCTGGTGTCGGGATATTCTTGTAATTTACCCAGTCATTATGACAAGGAAAACATTAAAATCCGTTTTGGACCTTCTGCCCCCAAAACAGGGTCCAAAGGATGCTGAGTGTCAACGGAGAGGAGTTCTATATGGAATCGTTTGTGTTCTAGAATTATTGGCTGTACTAAGTGTAGCGATTGATCCCCCCCCACACACACACACATACATACATGTATATATAATCCGAAAACCATTGCCATTGATCACCTCTTCATCCATCTTTCAATAATTTTAGGTTTATGGTGGGGTGTAACAATAGCCATGTTTTTTGAAGGAATTACTTATTTCATCATTGTCTATCACACAGACTGGGAGAAACAAGCATATATGGTACGTTTGAAGGTTTTAGGTTTTAAATGAAAAATCGAAATACATACATTTTGTATGTACACTCATGGAAAAAAGTAAATGGACAGCAGTTTTTCTTGAATATCTCCAAACCATTACGATGTAGGAGACTGAGCCTAACATATGTGATAGCAAATTTTCCTGGCTATCTGATGATATCAAAGTTCGGAAAATCCGGTGAAATCAACCTTTGAGAGAAGGAATTATGTAAAGTCATGTTTTTGGCTACTTTTTTATTTGCAGGTTTTCACTGAAAATTTTTATAGGAGTGTGTTCCTCTCATCGAGAGCTTTTATATCACATCTTCAATTTCCAATTATTTTAATCAGAAAGGTAGTTTTTAACCACTTTTATCAAAATTATTTTGCACATGCCAGACACACCTTTGACACAATCCCTTGCTGTCATTGTCCTGTTGAGTAGATCAGAATAAAATGGGGTTTCAATAGCTTTTTGTGTATTGACGTGTGCGTGTGGTTATAGGCCTGCACTCAGTTGATAGAAAATTCACCACACAATTCAAATAATGTGAAATTGAATTTAGATCAATAAACTTTACAGTTGAGTTGGTCAACCACCGGTCAAGCCAGTACCCAATGGAGTATGACAAGTGGACGGTATTAAAAATTGACCCTATGTAGGAAATTGACCGTCTGACCACTACCTTCCATGACTTGGTTTTGCTCATTCATTGTGAAGTAGAAATCACAACACAGCTCACAATAGGCCGGAGAGGGCCTTTTCAAAGGTGTGTCTGGCATGTGCAGAATAATTTCGATAAAAGTGGTTAAAAACCACCTTTCTAATGAAAATAATTGAAAATTTAAGATATGATATGAAAGCTCTCGATAAGAGGAACACACTCCTATAAAAATTTTCACTGAAAACCTGCAAATAAAAAAGTAGCCAAAAACATGACTTTACAAAATTCATTCTATCAAAGGTGGATTTCACCGGATTTTCTGGACTTTGATACCACCAGATAGCCAGGAAAATTTGCTATCACATATGTTAGGCTCACTCTCCTACATCGCAATGGTTTGGAGATATTCAAGAAAAACTGCTGTCCATTTACTTTTTTCCATGAGTGTACATGTACACTCATGGAAAAAAGTAAATGGACAGCAGTTTTTCTTGAATATCTCTAAACCATTGAGATGTAGGAGACTGAGCCTAACATATGTGATAGCAAATTGTCCTGGCTATCTGATGATATCAAAGTCCAGATAATCCGGTGAAATCCACCTTAGATAGAAGGAATTTTGTAAAGTCATGTTTTTGGCTACTTTTTTATTTGCAGGTTTTCAGTGAAAATTTTTATATGAGTGTATTCCTCTCATCGAGAGCTTTCATATCATATCTTAAATTTTCAATTATTTTCATTAGAAAGGTGGTTTTTAACCACTTTTATCGAATTTATTCTGCACATGCCAGACACACCTTTGAAAAAGCCCTCTCCAGCCCATTGTGAGCTGTGTTGTCATTTCTACTTCACAATGAATGAGCAAAACCAAGTCATTGAAGGTTGTGGTTAGACGGTCAATTTCCTACATAGGGTCAATTTTTTAACACGGTCCACTTGTGATACTCATTGGGTAACTGTGGTTGACTAACAGTAAACTTCATTGATCTAAATTCACTTTGACGCTATTTGACTTGTGTGGGTGAATTTCCTATCAACTGAGTGCAGGCCTATGACCACAAGCACACGTCAACACACAAAAAGCTATTGAATGGCTATTTATTCTGATCTACTCAACAGGACAATGACAGCAAGGGACTGCGTCAAAGGTTTGTCTGGCATGTGCAGAATAAATTCGATAAAAGTGGTTAAAAACCACCTTTCTAATTAAAATAATTGAAAATTTAAGATATGATATGAAAGCTCTCGATGAGAGGAACACACTGCTATAAAAATTTTCAGTGAAAACCTGCAAATAAAAAAGTCGCGAAAAACATGACTTCACAAAATTCCTTCTATCAAAGGTGGATTTCACCGGATTTTCTGGACTTTGATATCACTAGATAGCCAGGGAAATTTGCTATCACATATGGTAGGCTCAGTCTCCTACATCGAAATGGTTTGGAGATATTCAAGAAAAACTGCTGTCCATTTACTTTTTTCCATGAGTGTACATACAATTTGCCATATCGTGGAACCCTCCGGAAAACTAATCCAAAAGAATAGATTCAAAATGCTTTACCGATTTCCAACGGTTGACGTACTCATGCCATTATGACAAGCTAGAAACATAAAACATAAAATATCAAAAGAATATGGTGTTATAATCCACTGAAATATGTTCCAGGCACAGATTAGGTCTGGTTTATGCCCATTGGAAAATATCGAGAAGGATGGCAGACGCGACAGTACTGACGGAAAAGGTTCATCAAAGAATGAAAATTTGACGAAGGAAACATATCGTAAGTAACATGACATTGATGGCGATTGGTTTGTTCATGGAAGAGCCAACGTACTAAAAACCAAAACTTTCCTGTTCACGTCTCTTTTGTACATGTATGCGTTCAAATGATCCACAAAGTGCATGGGCTCCTTTTTTCATCCATACAAAGCAAGGGTCAAAGATTATCAGGAAATTTCCTGCAAGTCTCAGAAAAATTAATGATGGCCAAGAACAGCCAGCCCTTCCGATGCAGTAGAGCTTGTAATAGATGTCAGTAGGCTATACACAGTCCACTGAACGCATCGTATGGTCTTGTTTTCAGCAATACTCGGTCGTCTGGCGAGTTTGCCGCAGGAGTTACCAAAGAAACTGACGGCTTCTCAACTCATATTAAGAAGGACTTTGCTCATTTTCTGTATGATATTAACCTTGGTAGTGGGAATATTTACAAGGTATTATTTCTCGAAACTGCGAGAAACGACTGTTGCCGAAGCCAAGATTTCTGGCGGGAATTCAACGCTGCGTATGAATTGAACATCGTTGCGGAAATGAAGCAGAGTGAAAGGTGTAATTTGTAGACGTTCATCATACAGATCCATGAATGTTGGACTGTGTAGACGGAAATCCACAACAAACGTGAACATCATCATACAAAGGTATGATGGTGTTTTGTACAAATGTATGATCGTGTAGACAGGTCTTTAGGGAATCTAGGAACAGTCTTGTTGGATTGGCGTGGGGGCTCTGTGTGGGGGGAAGTAGAAGTGCGGTCTCCAACTCCATCTCTCTTCTTGCCGTCAGAGAAAACATCCCGAGACATCTTGTAGGGTCCTACAGATGCCTCAAACAATATAATGAGGTTGAGATGAATAATATTGCAGCAACAATGAAGGGCTTCATGTTGCTAAGGGATCACTGCCAGGGGAGGGAAGACAAAAATGATCTGAGTGAAATCATTCGGGAACCATGTAAGTACGACGCATCTTTGTCTTTTGGTTTAAATATCACTGATTGTAAATACTGCATGTAGTATAAAGTGCATACGGTACATGCATGTACCGTATGCACTTTTTGTGACCTTATAAAGGAAACGAATAAAAGAATATAATAATAATAATAATAAATGAATGATTATTTTTAATCTAATGATAGGCTGTGACACGTGGCGTGATTCGTGATAGTGGGAACATAGCATCAACGGCACACCCGATTCTATTGTTATGATACATGTCTTATATATTAGTGTGTACCTCATATTACGAATCAGGACAGGTGTTACAATCTCTGGGCTGACTATAGTTCACATCTATACAACAACCTGACAGATACATCTAAAACGGTCTTGTTTTCATTATGGAACCTACTTTATTCATTATTTATTTATTCATATGAATTTATCTATAGGCCTAGCGCAGTTTTCAATCCATATTTTTGGATCGCTCAAAGCTTTAGATGCATTTCTGATATATGCATTCACAGTGTATAAACGTTCCACCGTGCAGTATTAATGTCATAGTTGTTCGTGTCCTTCGTGTGATTATAACGAACTCACGATTCTTCAAAAGGGAAATATTTTGATTTTATTTCAATGCAGCCAAAACTGATATCCTTTGGTTATATATCTTCATTTAGAAACATTAAAAGGGACCTCGCAGAGAGACAGGAGACATGGCGATTGCAACGCCGCAACACAATGGATATGTACCCACACAGAAAGGTAAGCGTTCATGGTCGCGAACCCTTGTGAAGCCTTTATCATCGCACCCAAAGGCCTATGGACCCACTCCACCTCATCTAACATTATACGACACATCCACAATGTCCTAGCTACATGTACCACAGCACACTGTTAGAAATAACAGAAGATTTTACAGAAAATCTGTGCAGCAGAGTCCCCAGGACGGTTCTGTAAAATTACAGACCTGATCTGTAAAATTACTAACTTAAATAAATGTCAACAGAGATTTGACTGGAGGCTGACCAAATTATATTTTCATACTGCCCTCAGAAGGCATCATTATTGGATGTCCAATGGAGTCCAACCAATACAGGAAAACATGAATCATACCATAAAAAAATTATGTAAATTTACAGAAAGTACTGGGGACTCTGCTGCAGGGAATTTCTGTAAAATTACAGCAGAATTACTACTGTAAATTTAATAATTTCTAACAGTGCATTATGACATGAGTTATTTGCGTTTGAATTTAGTGACTTTCCCATTTTTCGGCAATAATGGAACTTTTTCACTTTATCAATTTATGTCTTAAGTTTTCCCCAGACCTTTCATCAACATACAAATAGATCTAGCTGAAACTAAGTCTGTAGTTCTGTTCCTTTGCAATTCCTTTCTTATGAGTCCAGTTCTATTGATTGACCCGTGACAAGTCTTTGGCTAGCTTCGCTGTTGGCCGCTACGCGGCGCGTTGGGCCCTTGCGTCTAGGAACAGTCTTGTTGGATTGGCGTGGGGGCTCTGTGTGGGGGGAAGTAGAAGTGCGGTCTCCAACTCCATCTCTCTTCTTGCCGTCAGAGAAAACATCCCGAGACATCTTGTAGGGTCCTACAGATGCCTCAAACAATATAATGAGGTTGAGATAAATAATATTGCAGCAACAATGAAGGGCTTCATGTTGCTAAGGTATCACTGCCAGGGGAGGGAAGACAAAAATGATCTGAGTGAAATCATTCGGGAACCATGTAAGTATGACGCATCTTTGTCTTTTGGTTTAAATATCACTGATTGTAAATACTACATGTAGTATAAAGTGCATACGGTACATGCATGTACCGTATGCACTTTTTGTGACCTTATAAAGGAAATATATAAAGGAAACGAATAAAAGAATATAATAATAATAATAATAATAATAATAATAAATGAATGATTATTTTTAATCTAATGATAGGCTGTGACACGTGGCGTGATTCGTGATAGTGGGAACACATAGCATCAACGGCACACCCGATTCTATTGTTATGATATTATAATAGTGTGTACCTCCGAGTCAGGACAGGTGTTACAATCTCTCGGCTGACTCTAGTTCACATCATCTGTACAACAACCTGACAGATACCTTTATAAGGGTGTTGTTTTCATTATGGAACCTACATATTTTATTTCATTATTTATTCATACATGTATGAATCTATCTACATGTAGGCCAGCGCAGTTTTCAATCCATATTTTTGGATCGCTCAAAGCTTTAGATGCATTTCTGATATATTGCATTCACAGTGTATAAATGTTTGACGGTGCAGTAATGTCATTATAGTTGTTCGTGTCCTTCTCGTGAGTAACGAAGAAGCGGAATCCGAACTCACGATTCGTCAAAAGGGAAATATTTTGATTTTATTTCAATGCAGCCAAAACTGATATCCTTTGGTTATATATCTTCATTTAGAAACATTAAAAGGGACCTCGCAGAGAGACAGGAGACATGGCGATTGCAACGCCGCAACACAATGGATATGTACCCGCACAGAAAGGTAAGCGTTCATGGTCGCGAACCCTTGTGAAGCCTTTATCATCGCACCCAAAGGCCTATGGACCCACGCCACCTCATCTAACATTATACGACACATCCACAATGTCCTAGCTACATGTACATGTACCACAGCATTATGACATGAGTTATTTGCGTTTGAATTTAGTGACTTTCCCATTTTTCGGCAATAATGGAACTTTTTCACTTTATCAATTCATGTCTTAAGTTTTCCCCAGACCTTTCATCAACATACAAATAGATCTAGCTGAAACTAAGTCTGTAGTTCTGTTCCTTTGCAATTCCTTTCTTTTAGTACCAGAAATTGACAATAGGTGGCACAATTCGAACTAGAGCACCTTTAACAGATCATTTGCGAATAACGTTCGAAGTATTCGTAATTTTCACAGTGCACGGGCCTCAAGCCATCAGGAGGAAGCTTTCATGAAGGATACACCGGTTTTGAACTGCATCTCTTATGAAAAACGTTACACCTGTTTTGAATTGCATCTCTTGCAAAATCAACCAAACCTGATCCCCTTATCACTTCTAGGTTGTGGTAGGCATATGTACGATGCTAACGCCGCCAATTACTTTGCTATTCGTCGGACCCTTAGGGACTAAGTATCTCGACGGTGTGGGACTCGCTAACACGGTGAGTAGCCCTAACCAAGATTCGAGGACTCCAGAGTTTACCAAAACTGCGTTGTGATTTTCGTATGCGCACATTGTATGGAGGTAGCACGGCAGAAACTGCAGAAGGACTTAAATTCCGCCAAACGCAACGTGAAGTGCGTTGAGGCCTTATGATTTGCACGTCCGGTCAAAAAATTAAGTGGTTATTTTGGTATTCTCAAAGAAGTCACCATTGATCTGGGAATCTGGTCTTCCCCTATCTACTAAATATTGTTAATATATTTTACAGTTCTTGAATATCTTCGGTATAATGGTCAGTCAGGGGATGATAACTGCCTGTGACACATTTTTTTCACAGGTAGGTGGATCAAGTTTTGATTCATGCACTAATAATATGTACCGGTATTATAATGGTCATTCCTTAATCATGGGGGCCTGTGTGCATGATTGTCACTCAACAATGTGTGCCCTGGTTCTGCCGAACACCTGGCGCATTTATTACTTTCCGGCGGCCATTTGAACATGTGGAACATAAGGCTGAATTTTACAATAAGAATATGAGCTGTCAGTCAGTTGACCCTTGGAGGAATTACATGTACTAGTATACCTTGGAGGAATTATACTGTCAGTATAATTCCTCCAAGCTTGACCAGTAGGTGTCACTACGGCCCAATTCAAGGCATAGCGGACCTATTCATGCTTGTATTGGTCCGCTAGAACTTTGCTGCCATCTTTTCGCAATAAGCGTGGCTGACTGCTCATTGGCTGCCAAACAAATTAAAGTCTTTGCGTTCCTCTGTTTGACCAGTGTGGAGGATAATAAATGATTACTTTGTGACTACCTGTACACAATTCACCAAGAATATCAAGTCGCACATCCCCATTGCATTTCGCATCGCCTTCAGTGATTGATAAATTCTTTTTAACATTTAGGCCTTTGGTAGCACGAACAAACAGATGGTTGGTTTATACCTACAGAGAGGGCTTGTTATTATGGTGGTATGCATGTTACCATGTTGCGCCTTTCTTCTAAATACGGAGAATATACTCATTCTGCTGGGACAGGATCCAGAAATCGCCAGGTTAGTACAAGATGTCATCATTGTTGATGGCTAGATTGGAGCCTGGTGGAACCGACAGTTAAGGTGCAAATTCAATTGGGTCTCTATTGGGCAACTCAGTCGTAGAAAATTGTGAGCAGTTGTTCATCACGCTGGTCAAGGCGTAGGAGTGAAATTGACTTGAGGTTAGTCAGACATGTGATTTCTTTATTTCAGTATATCTGGTCGCTACACGTTGATCTACGTCCCAAGTTTAGTGGTGAGTCGAAACCTCGTTCTTCGAAACAGTGCCACAGAGGTCGATACACTCTGAAAATCAATCTTTTCATGATTGCAGTCCTATTAAAAGAACGCATAAATATATCAGATACACAATTGTATACTGTGAATTTATGATGAAATTAATAGTTTAGTCAATGGCAAGCGTTTGCACAGCTTGCGGTGAAGGCTTTCAGTGTGGCGAATCAGTCATTAAAAAAGTTCGACGTGATTTGTTTCCTTTTTTCAGGGACAAAGCATGTATTCTATTTTCAATAGATATGTCAGGAATCAGGTGAAGTATAGATGAATTTCGTTAGCAGCAATCTTGCCAAAATTAGGTCAACGTCATGGTGATTTCCCTACTGGGGGATGGGAGAAGCAATCAAATGTCACTCTGGAAGAAAATCGCCATGGTGATGACCTATAATTTTGGCAAGATAGCTGTTAGCGCAATTCATCTACAGTGGAACCTGTGTACATTGAACACTCACGGGGAATTTCAAAAGTGTTCATTGTAAGGGGGTGTTCAATGTACCAAGGGTCACCGTACTAGGTGGCGTTAGTGACATAATAATATTATTAGACCACCTCTGGTTGACTCACTCATTTTCCATTAAAATAAGTCCCACAAACTCTCCAGTCATTCTGTATGTTCTGACTAAACCGAAGGTCATGAAGTGCATACATTACTCTCTAGACAGCTGTCGACTTCACATTGCTTCTAATCAAGCCTAAACCTCCATGGCTGTTCAAACAAAACCACAATTGATTGTAGTTCACACTTTCACGTCCCATATCAATTTAAGGACCTCTGGGGTGACAAGTAATTAACGCTAATCAAATATTCCGATGAAACTATTGGTGGGTGTTCAATTCACCTTGGAGGAAACCTCCAAGAATTCACCAAGGTACATTTTGCTGATGGGGATTGAAATTACTGTTGGTGAGCTGGCCTCGAGGCATTCTCACCACTAAAATCATCACACTTTTAAAAGTGGGTCAATTTTTCGCCTCCATTTTCTCCTTTTCCATTCACGTAATCTACTGATTATCGACGCAATAGCTAATCATTTGGCGTGAAATTGTGTCCCCTGCTAAGCAATTTGAATAATATAATCGGCTTGGTGCTTTTTGGACGATTTTTGGACCAAATGACGAGATTATTTAGGATCATTTTCATGCGGGTCCTCTGTCCTCGACTCCTATTGTACTGTAGGCCTATAGCGGAGCGGCTGTAACAGGCAGGGGACCAGGTGTTGGACAGTAAAAACGATGGAGATGCTTTTCATCACTTGAGAAATTAGACCCATTGTGATACATTTTCTAACCCTTCATTAGGTAAGCCACTATACTTCAACTCATTCTTTCATGTGTAGCTTAATTGATAACTAAGATAATTCAAATACTTGGACATTTCCACAGTCTTGTTGGCCACATTTCCTGACTGCTCTGTAAACATGTACACTACATCGATCGTATGTTCATGGATGAACCAGGTCACGGTAATAAACATACAGTAGCATAGCGCCTGTATTCAGGTCTCACCACACAGGGGAAAGTAGGACATCTTAAATAGGATGCTCGGGCTTCCAACATGTCCAATATAGCAACTTCCTGATGTCCAATATAGCAACTTCCTGATGGCCATACAGACAAGCCTGGTTTCTCTGGCCATCGATGGTGGCGCTGACTGATAGGCCTATTTACGGTACATAAGGCCCGTTTACACATGCAACTTTTCATATGCAACAACTTCATGCAACTTGTTGCATAAACCTGATGAGACCAAAAAGTTTCATAAAAGTTGCATGTGTATTAAACGGGCGTGCAACTTGTTGCAACTCGATCACGCTGGATGTTGCATCGATTTTTCTATGTGTAAACCGTCCCGGGTAGTTTGCAACAACTTGCAACTTGGTGCAACCTAGTGTAAACCGCTTTAAGGCCTGTGCCCCTCGCCCTCGGCCTCATGCCAGCGAACCGTTGTTGCCATTTGGCTTGTTCAATGTTCA
This sequence comes from Notospermus geniculatus, assembly GCA_002633025.1. NCBI lineage: Eukaryota > Metazoa > Nemertea > Pilidiophora > Heteronemertea > Lineidae > Notospermus > Notospermus geniculatus. The sequence goes on along the minus strand of NMRB01000019.1, from coordinate 803,382 downwards.
AATTAGACAAGTGTTCAATGTATAAAGGTCCTGCTAATTGAATTTACTGTTAGATCTGGCGGGGAATTTCAAAAGTGTTCAAAGTAGGCAGTTGTTCAAAGTACCAAGGTGTTCAATGTGGCAGGTTCCACTGTATAACATTTAACTGGGTCACACTTAGCATTCGTAAAAGATTTTCTTCTTGAATATAGAAAAAGAATGCTGAAGTCATCCTAAGTCAGATAATATTGTAATAATTTCCATGATCTTTGAGAGATGCAAGCTGTCCTCGGTGCTCTGAGAATTAGTGATCAGCGTTTGATTCGAAGGTCCAAATTCTCGTCATCTTCGATTTTAAGTCGTACCTTTTGCATCAGGCCCACTTCTTCGCACACGCTATTTCCTTATTATTCCTTCTTTCATCGCATGCAAGTTATTCAAGTGATTCTCTGTTACTTCCAGGGCATAACGGTACCAATTATAGTGTTTGGAATAGCAGGCGTGGGCGTCGACGTATTATCCTTGTTTCTCCTTGTAACTTACCTTAAGTTGGGAGTCGAGTAAGTTTGAGTAAAACCATTGTTCGAATGTGAATGACGAACAACTCAAAGTCAAACTCTTAAAAATAATCCAGTAATGTGTCATATACAGTATAACGGACGCACAGCAATCAATCATGGAGTCTTCAGTTGCGGGGCACCTTGCCCCAGAAATATTGCTATCTTGAAACTGGTATGACAAGAAGTAATTGCATTGCAAAACGAAAAAGGGTGTCTCTGCTCATCACAGCTGGGCAACCCCTCAAAACATCACCATCCCTCTCTCTTGCAACGTATTGAGGACGAAAACAAATTGCTTCAGTAATATTTAGAATGAATGATGCCATCTTCCAGCGGAGCCGCACTTTCTCAGGTCCTGGGCTACTGGACCATGAGCATGGGTACTTTGGCTTATATTCTGATCACAAAGATGTACAAGCAGACATGGAGCGGCTGGAGTTGGGACCTCTTCCAGGATTGGGGATCTTACATGGAACTAGCCATAGCAGGTGCTCTGATGTTGTTGTTGCAGTTTGGGGCATTCGAGATAGGGACCTTTCTAGCTGGGACCCTAGGCAGGGTGGAGCTAGGTGCACAGGCCATAATGTTTCAGCTGGCGTTTATTTGTGTCATTGTAAGTGAAATGCATGTAGCAACTAATCATACGATGGCACCGCGTAAAGCCCGTGTCACACTGTGGCGTCTTAGGAGGGCCCCGCGAACTAGAATGAAATGGACCATGTATATGCCTCTCTCTGACATTACACTATTATGTCCAAAGGGGTGAGCACATGGTCCATGGACCATTTCATTCTAGTTCGCGGGGAATCGCCCTCCTAAAGCCTAGTTTATACTTCGACGCAAGACCATCGGCGTCCGACGCCCGATCAAATCTGGACGCCGACTTCGCGGAATTAGGGAGTTTTCGCAAATCTGACGAAAAACGAAGTACGAAATACGAAATTGGACGTCATATCCACGACGTACTGTATTTCAGGAAATGGTTGGTACCACAAATGGCCCTCCTGCCAGTGCGTCTTTAAGCATGTCATGTAAGATAGAAAGAGTTATGGCGCATCTTGAATTTTTAAGTTTCCAATTCGTATCAACGAAGTGGAAACGAAAGATAAATTTCAAAGTTTAATATACACCGTACCTCTGTCGTTCTAACGTCATACGCTAAAAGACGCTCTTGCAGCAGGCGATATTTGTGGTACCAGCCATTTCCTGAAATACATTACGTCATGGATATGACGTCCAATTTCGTATTTCGTACTTCGTTTTTCGTCAGATTTGCGAAAACTCCCTATTGATTCATAGTCCAACGTACTTTAGCGACGGATGAAACGACTCCAGTATAACAGCCTCGCGATCGGACGCCGACCAAATCATACGACGGGGTTGGCGTCGAACGCAAGAACGCGCGTCGGTCGCCGGCGATGGTCGTGCGTCGAAGTATAAACTAGGCTTAAGTCGCCACAGTGTGACCTGGGCTTAACCAATCGTCTACTAGGAAGTAAAGGCCGAGTGGCGGCTGCCTTGCAATTCGAACAGTTCGTGATTGTTCTCACTGGGCAGGGGTAATCGCTAATTCTCGCATTTTATAACGAGCTTGACATTGCGTTATCATATTCGGGTATATGTCTGTTTCAGATAACAATTGGAGTTGGCCTTGGGAGTAACATTCGCATTGGCCACCACCTTGGGGCGAACAAACCAAATGAAGCCAGGAGGGCCATGATTGTGGGTTACACACTCGGATGGGCAGTGGCAGTTGTCATCACGATTCTGCTGATTAGTCTCAGAGGATATATACCAATGATTTTTTCACATGATACGTAAGTATCTGTTCCAGTATGATGTGATGGTGATTGGAGTTTCTGAAAAGTGTTCAGTATAGCGGCCACTGTAGTTTGCTACACGTACTTATTTTTGGTTTCTCTCGACGGGTATTTACATTGCAACCAAGAAAAACCCTTTCCAGTGCGCTTTACCACATCTATTGCAGCCCTAATCATTTTCAGCTGGTCAGCTACGCATGTACACAGTGAAATTATTAAGCCCCTACATCCTGATATTGTTCCTGTCTGGTGTTCTTCGTTGACGTACAGATAAAGTATCTTTCAGAGCTGTGATCGACCTGACCAGTAACTTAATACCGATCCTTGCACTTTATCAAATATTTGATTGTACTGCTGTAAGTAAATTCTTTGGACTTGGTTGTTGGGCAATTTGATGACGGAAAGAGGCCGAGGGTATCGCATCACTCTATGCACGAATCTACCTTACTTATGGTATGGGTACTTTCGTTGAAGGATAGCATCTGTCAGTTCGGAATCGTATATTCAACTCCCAAATGCTTTTGTGTTCTATATTTGATCGCGTCACAACTGTCTTAAAGCAGCGGAGAACCCTCATTTATAAAATGATCAAAAGATGTCATCATTTATTTCTGCCCTCTTCCTCCAGAACGTTTCCAATGGAGTGTTGCGGGGTTGTGGACGGCAGACCATTGCTGTAATCATCGTCTTCATTGCAATGTGTTTGATCGGTCTGCCTGCTGGAATCTGTATGATGCTTCTAACCGAGTTAAAATGTGCAGGTAGGTAAAGCTATCGGAGCTCTGTGGTTTGTTCCAGCAGCTATCTCGGATCACGAATTTGAGAAAATCACTGATCGTATTCATCCATCTCCTAATCATTTTAGGTTTCTGGTGGGGTATAACATTGGCCCTGTGCTTTGAAGGAATTACTTATTTCATCACTGTCTGCCGCATTGACTGGGAGAAAGAAGCATACATGGTACGTTTGAAAGTTTTTAAATAATTTAGTAGGACAAAAAACTTACCATATGTACATGTAAGTAGCCTCATCAATCACTTTCCGAACTCACAAAATTTACTCTATCATCGCAATCGCCTGAAAGAAACACCAGATCCTCCATCAGGGGGCGTACCATCCTTTGAAATTGCACGAAACATATTTCAGGCACAGATTAGGTCTGGTATATGCCCGTTGGAAAATATCGAGAAGGACAGCAACCACGACAGTACTGTGGAAGAAACTTCATCTAAAGATGAAAATTCTACGAAGGAAACATACCGTAAGTAACATGGCATCCGTCGACAGCGGTGGATGACCACAGTCACGTTTGGTAGAAACCGACTGTGATGTATTGATGTCGTCGTTTGTTTGCATTCATCAGATCCACAGCGGCCAAGGGCTCTCTTTTTCATCCATAAAGACCATGCCCAAGGGTAGACTGGTACCCGGTCTTCTGGGCAGTTGCATTCGAAGACCGATGAAAGCAAATGATCTACGGCGGATTCCCAACGAGTTACGTCATTCTACAGCTCCAAGAGCAATAGACCGACGCCGAGCTATTAGACCAGCGGGCGCCATGATGGTTTTACGCATTTGCTTGCGTCTGTCCTAGTATTTTTAATCAGGACAGTGTTCGGTAGACCAAGGGCTCAAAGAATATCTGGCGATTTTCTTGCGAGTGTAACTAGAACTTTTTTCGGGGAGAAGGAGGTGTCTTTCAAAGTACATGCAGTATGTGTCGTAAATCTACATGTATAGGCCTACATGTAGGCGTACTCTTTACCGCAATGCAGGGAAGCGTTTCACAGATATTGGAGATATCTTTTTATCCGCAGTCAATTTTGTTTTCAGCAATACTCGGTCGTCTGGCTAGTTTAACTCGCCAAACTAAGTCTCAGCCATGTCAGCTGCCAAAGTCATTGCCGGAGAAGTTACCAGAAAGATTAACGACTTCTCAGCTCGTATTAAGAAGGACTTTGCTCACTTTTTTCATGATCTTCACCTTGGCAGTGGGAATATTTACAAGATTTTACTTCTCGTACCAGCGAGGAACGACGAGACTTGGTACACCTCTTGGACCAGGGAACACGACTCTTGCCGACGCCAAGATTCCTGGTGGGAATTCGACGCTATGATTGATTTAACAACGTTGCGGAAATGAAACGCAGTGAAAGATAGGCCTACATACTGTTACTGCATACTTTGCATGAGGCATGAATTACAAAGTGATTTTCTTGTTTTACATGAGCCCAAAACAAGTTTACTAAACCCCACTACATTTCTTACGATTTCTAACGTCACGGCTCCTTATGTATGATGGAGTGACCAGTTTTCGGGGCAGAACAGTTTTCGTGGTACTCCCGTTTTTTCCCGTTCGTTCACGTTTATTCACGCGCGCGCCCGCGAGACAAAAACATTTCACGGTAAATTAATATCTCTATTTTCGACACATAACAAAATAATTACGGGCGCAAAGTGACTAACGCCACAATCGGGCGGTAAAGTCTTAGGCCTACATGGCTTAGTACCACGAAAACCGGTCACACCATCATACATTTTGTATCGGCTTGTCCTGTACATTTTGAACCTCCATGTTCACATCGATATGGGTGTTGTATGGGATTTTTTTCAAAAAATTAAATCTCTTTTTAAATCGGAGTTGCGGCTCCCAAACTCTCATTCAATCGCATTTTCTTTGTGAGATTCCACAGAGACGGAAACAGGAATTTTCGGTTCACTTTTCTGTATTCTCACGTGGGATGGCGAGAACGTGATATGAGTCAGGTGCTTTTAAGTTTCACTATTCGCTCGGCAGGAAGCGGGAAGCTGAAGCCATCGACTTGAATGGGGAAATCCCCATTGTGAAGTTCACTTCGAACTCCCCATACGGGGTCTATTAACATGTATGTACGCGTATTTGGGTATGACCTCATTAAAAATAGGCCCGCCGGTCTAATTTTGGCCTACTCTAGGCCTATTTTTAGCCTGTTTTTGTATTAAAAGCGTATCGCGTCATCTGGCGATTGCAAGAGAAAATGGAAGGGGCTTTCAATATGGACTTTCCATGTGCGCAATTTCAGATCTATTTCGAGGTAGCCTATCGTATAATGATTTCGAGGTATGCTGCATGTACATGTATGATACGTCACTCCCCAAGTACGCAGTTTCATTCTTGGTAACGTTAAGGATGACGGCGATTCTTGACTGCTCTGCTGTTTTCGTTCAGGCCTTTTTTGTCATGTCGGGTCTTCTGCATGACTCATCACAGGTAAGTTAAATGATGACATGAGTAGGCATATAAAATTTGGCAATGATATGGTCAATTCAAGTTGTTCTAACTTAAATTGATGATATTGGGGGGGGGGGGCTGAAGGACTATTCCTATCTAGTATTCGGATGTCACCTTGAAATGGATGATTTTTTTGTTAAAAAAATGATGATATTCCCGCGACTAGGCCCGCGACTAGACTAGTGTGAAAAACGAAAACTAGGCATACTTTCAAATAATTGTAGTTTAGAATAGATCTTCTTGTCCGGTGGTTCACTTTGTACACCTTGGCCTTTATTCACGAAGTATACTTTTTAGTAGTTGCGCATTCGTAGTGTCCTCTTAAACCATTGTTTAATGGTTGACCCACAATATTGATAGGTTCCGAATTCTTAACTGCTAAGAGAGCTTTGTGAATGAGGCCCATGTGTCTTTTCAAAAGCTAGTAGGCTACTCTCGGAGGAGCAGAAAAAATGTGAACTCCAATTAACTCCACTCATGAAATTGCAGACGTTTTAGTCATTCATAAGCGTAACCTACTGCTCGTTTTTGGCCCTGGAAAAAAACATAAAATGTCAACCTTCGGTTATCGCACTCCAGTTGTGGGGCCGAGTTGTGGGGGCACCGGTGTTTTCTGATATATGGAAAAATAATGTACATAATTTTATCTTGCTAACTGGTTAAATTTCTTTCGTCACTTTGCTGACCATATGATTTATTTTTATTATCCAAACAGTGTAGGCCTATGATTCGAGACGACCTGAATACACGAGAATTTCTTTTAAGATAACGATTTGAACACAACAACTTCTTTTCAACAACATAAAATAATGTAGGTTATCCTGTATTCATATGTTTGTAATATTCAACAAAATACCAATCGTCTTGACTTCCACTCGTCGGTCTTACCCCGTAAAAGACCGGTAGATAAAGAGCACACGTCGTCCTTTAAATTTCCCTCTGCTGATCATGTGATAATTTAGTAGGACAAAAAACTTACCATATGTACATGTAAGTAGCCTCATCAATCACTTTCCGAACTCACAAAATTTACTCTATCATCGCAATTGCCTCCAGATCCTCCATCAGGGGGCGTACCATCCTTTGAAATTGCACGAAACATATTTCAGGCACAGATTAGGTCTGGTATATGCCCGTTGGAAAATATCGAGGACAGCAACCACGACAGTACAGTGGAAGAAACTAAAGATGAAAATTCTACGAAGGAAACATACCGTAAGTAACATGGCATCGACAGCGGTGGATGGTCACAGTCACGTTTGGTTAGAAACCGACTGTGAAGTATTTTTGCATTCACCAGATCCACAGCGTCCAAGGGCTCTCTTTTTCATCCATAAAGACCAAGGGCTCAAAGAATATCTGGCGATTTCCTGCGAGTGTAACTAGAACTTCTTTCGGGGAGAAGGAGGTGTCTTTCAAGGTACATGCAGTATGTGTGGTAAATCTACATGTATAGGCGTACTCTTTACCGCAATGCATGCAGGGAAGCGTTTCACAGATATTGGAGATATCTTTTTATCCGCAGTCAATTTTGTTTTCAGCAATACTCGGTCGTCTGGCGAGATTACATGTAACTCGCCAAACTAAGTCTCAGCTGCCAAAATCATTGCCGGAGAAGTTACCAGAAAGATTAACGACTTCTCAACTCGTATTAAGAAGGACTTTGCTTACTTTTTTCATGATCTTCACCTTGGCAGTGGGAATATTTACAAGATTTTATTTCTCGTACCAGCGAGAAACGACGAGACTTGGTACACCTCTTGGACCAGGGAACACGACTCTTGCCGACGCCAAGATTCCTGGTGGGAATTCGACGCTACATGTATGATTGATTTAACAACGTTGCGGAAATGAAACGCAGTGAAAGATAGGCCTACATACATTTACTGTTACTGCATACTTTGCATGAGGCATGAATTACAAAGTGATTTTCTTGTTTTCCATGAGCCCCAAACAAGTTGACTAAACCCCACTACATTTCTTACGATGAAAGTGGAAGTGAAATGATCGACACACTTCTAACGTCACGGCTCCTTATGTACATTTTGTACCGGCTTGTCCTGTACATTTTGAACCTCCATGTTCACATCGATGTGGGTGTTGTTTGGGATTTTTTTTTAAAAAATTAAATCTCTTTTTAAATTGGAGTTGCGGCTCCCAAACTCTCATTCAATCGCATTTTCTTTGTGAGATTCCACAGAGACGGAAACAGGAATTTTCGGTTCACTTTTCTGTATTCTCACGTGGGATGGCGAGAACGTGATATGAGTCAGGTGCTTTAGTTTCACTATTCGCTCCAGGGCAGGAAGCGGGAAGCTGAAGCCATCGACTTGAATGGGGAAATCCCCATTGTGAAGTTCACTTTGAACTCCCCATACGGGGTCTATTAAAACATGTATGTACGCGTATTTGGGTATGACCTCATTAAAAATAGGCCCGCCAGTTTTGGCCTACTCTAGGCCTATTTTTAGCCTGTTTTTTGTATTAAAAGCGTATGGCGTCATCTGGCGATTGCAAGAGAAAATGGAAGGGGCTTTCAATATGGACTTTCCATGTGCGCAATTTCAGATCTATTTCGAGGTAGCCTATCGTATAATGATTTCGAGGTATGCTGCATGTACATGTATGATACGTCACTCCCCGAATACGCAGTTTCATTCTTGGTACATGTACATGTAACGTTAAGGATGACGGCGATTCTTGACTGCTCTGCTGTTTTCGTTCAGGCCTTTTTTGTCATGTCGGGTCTTCTGCATGACTCATCACAGGTAAGTTAAATGATGGCATGAGTAGGCATATAACATTTGGCAATAATATGGTCAATTCAAGTTGTTCTAACTTAAATTGATGATATTTGGGGGGGGGGGCTGAAGGACTATTCCTATCTAGTTTTCAGATGTCACCTTGAAATGGATGATTTTTTTGTAAAAAAAATGACGATATTCCCGCGACTAGGCCTATTTACTGCTCTAGTGTGAAAAACGAAAACTAGGCATACTTTCAAATAATTGTAGTTTAGAATAGATCTTCTTTTCCGGTGGTTCACTTTGTACACCTTGGCCTTTATTCGCGAAGTACACTTTTTAGTAGTTGCGCATTCGTAGTGTCCTCTTAAACCATTGTTTAATGGTTGACCCACAATATTGATAGGTTCCGAATTCTTAACTGCTAAGAGAGCTTTGTGAATGAGGCCCATGTATCTTTTCAAAAGCTAGTAGGCTACTATCGGAGGAGCAGAAAAAATGTGAACTCCAATTAACTCCACTCATGAAATTGCAGACGTTTTAGTCATTCATAAGCGTAGGCCTATATATTGCTCGTTTTTTGGCCCTGGAAAAAAACATAAAATGTCAACCTTCGGTTATCGCACTCCAGTTGTGGGGCCGAGTTGTGGGGGCACCGGTGTTTTCTGATATATGGAAAAATAATGTACATAATTTTATCTTGCTAACTGGTTAAATTTCTTTCGTCACTTTGCTGACCATAAGATTTATTTTTATTATCCAAACAGTGTAGGCCTATGGTTCGAGACGACCTGAATACACGAGAATTTCTTTTAAGATAACGATTTGAACACAACAACTTCTTTTCAACAACATAAAATAATGTAGGTTATCCCGTATTCATATGTTTGTAATATTCAACAAAATACCAATCATCTTGACTTCCACTCGTCGGTCTTACCCCGTAAAAGACCGGTAGATAAAGAGCACACGTCGTCCTTTAAATTTCCCTCTGCTGATCATGTGATCCTGAGGAAGTGATTTCATTGGCTCAGAGCAGGAATGGAAGGAATCGAACCAATGGCGTGAAACAATCATTACAGAGCATTGTTTGTTTCTAGGTGTCTGGTTTACCAGTATCAATTCGCGTGAGATGTCCAAAATGGTCCTTCGTCCATGAGTCCGGCGGAAGTAAAACGTTTTGTCGCGCTTGTTCAGGCTGCCCGCCTGGATACGGTGTGGCTGTCCCATGCACGACAACCTCTGACACAGTGTGTAAACCCTGCTCAACGGGGACGTACAACTCAAGGAGAACGATGACTTCTCGGTGTCGGTTATGTCAGAACTGCTCCTTTCCCAACGTTGAAGCGAGACGATGTCGGTCCGACAGTGACACTAGTTGTAAATGGTGTGAAAAGGGTAAGGATGATTGCGGCGTCCAAGAAGGGTCTTGCAGCTCGCTGTAGTTATAGTATGTATCAAACAAGGATACGGCAGATCCGTTTGCTCAGCCTGGACCCAAGAAAATGCTCCGAAAGGCAAAATTCTAGCAAACATTTGGAAAAAACAAACGTGATTATTACTGAGTTGACTAGGGAGTTTGATCATGTTTGCGATGTCTCGATTTGACCCGACTTGGCCTATTCTTTCACAGCAAATTATATCACCAACCAATTAGAGCAAGAGTCTCGAGTGAACTCCTGATAATGAAGGAAGAACTTCTATCAGGAATTCCAGTGAAAAATTTTCCAGTCTAAACGAGGACCAGGAAAATATCTCGCGAATTGATTGTGCTTTGGCCTCGGGCGTTCGACCACTTATCTACTGGGTTGGAAGGAAATCTGGCGCTGCATAATATAGGCCTAGGGCCGATTTGTATGGGGTATCGCCACGGATTAATCCCTTGTGTTTTCCTTCTAGGTTACTACTTCGATTCAGTGCTTGAATTCTGCGTAAAATGTTCCTACTGTTATCCTGAGATTCCCAACCTCACCACCAGGATGCCGGCGTGTAGCGTGACGGGAGTTGACAGGAATTTCCAATGTGTACCCATATCAAATGCGAACTACTGGAAAGGTATTAATTGTTGCTCTTAAAATACACCAGTCTGTAAAATCCATTCTGTAAATCATGGTTGGCCAAATTACCAGGAAGCCCGCAGCATGCGGCAGGTTTTCTTCTTCGTATAATAGGAACTGGACGGGGATGCTCCTGTAGCAGAGGAACTGGACTGGGTCATCCGTGCTGTGACACGTCATGCACGTGGCAACAGATCACTGACAACTGGAGTGTGTGGTGTCCGGCAATGGCGTGATAAAAGACTTTCAACTTTCAACAACACGTATATACATGTAGGCCTATAGGCTCTAGATGTATCGTTAAACGATATTCAATTAGAGAGGGCAAGTTCGTTTGCCACGTTTCGTCCCATATGACAATACATTTGTACTTTATCCTCGCCTAAGAGGTCAGTCATAAATGTCCACTAGGTGACACTTACAAGGCAAGGCTAGGCATTGCCAGGTCATTGTGGGTATATTCCAACAAACTTCTTCGTTCTGATTGGTCGAACAAAGAACGAAGCTCCGGCGCCTATTATGGTATGGAACAAAGGCCTAGTCATGAGTACTCTGGACTGACCTTTAGAGGCGAGGATAAAGTATGTACATGAACATATACATGCATTTGAAACAATGTTTCCCGCCTTACTCCTTCCTATCCCATTCGTATTCCAAATTTCACATTATCCATTTCAGCTGAGGCTAGGTTAAGACGCAGGCTAATGAACAAAACAAGGACAACGACGATTCCTTCAAGAGCTGTGGAGAACACCACAATTGCCGAGACTTTTAGCGAGCGCGAGTCAGTCACCCGGGCGGAGGGAACAGGACCAGACTTGCCAGATAAGAAACTAATAGCCTTGATGGCTATCGGGAGCCTGATGCTCATAGCTCTTGTCTACGTCATCGTTTTCTGTGTTTGCAAAGACAGTTGGTGTGGACATTTACAGGAACCAGCCACCACGCCGAGTACCGTCCCTCGCAGTATGCACGACTCGAAGAGGAAGACGAATGATCAAGGGTGGAAGTGTCGGTGGTATCTAGTAGGCCTATGTCTAAAGAGTCATCTGAAGATGTCACAAAAGCTTTCCTCGGATGAATCTCGCAATTGTTGAGGGTATATGTGGAATTCCATCGCTCGGAACATGGAACATAAAATAGCAACGGATTTCCAGGTGAAAGACATATCTTCCTACCGGATTCGAACCCACCGACCATGATCTGAAGAAATGTCATGAGTGTTTGGAACGGACGTTGTCGTATCCGCCCGTAGAGCATTTTTTAACTGAGCACCGAGGATACAGTATTTTCGGATTTAAGACATCACTCCACTGGATCAGCCCCTCTACCACAAATATGGTAACCAGGTCGTGCATGAAAGCTCAGTGGCTCTAGCAGCTTTTGATTGATTGAACTGGACTAAATGCCATCAGGTCATATAAAATTGACGAGTAACATACATGTAGTGGGCTGGACATTGTAATTCATGGAGTTAAATCCGAAAATACTGTATATATGCGCTTACATATACCATGAAGTATAGCTCCATGCATATACATATCACATGTTAAAGAACAAATGTACAGTAAATTATTAGAATAAACACACAACATTAGATCTTCTGTGTTCGAAACATATAAACGGTTGGTAAGATGTTTTTGTTGGATTGGTCAGAATCCGGCTTTGGTAACTTCGCATCATACGGGCTTGTCAAACCTCAAAGTCGCACGATCGACGATGGCGTGGCCGGAGATTGAGTCCTCATACGTGACTGATGTGATTAGAGTCACATGATTATCATCAGCGTTGTCATTTCACAAAATGTAAAAAATTTATGTCGTGGTTCGCTTGGTGGAAACCTCAGCGGGTGCAGCTCTTGGCTTTTTGCCGAAATGTTTAATTATGGTGTAATCAAGATACTGAATTCAAATTCACATCAAATTATTGTCAGGACAGCGTGCAGAACTCATGGACTAATTCATTTTTCAGGTATATTCCGCTGGCATCATTCTTAGCGTCCATGGTCCATATTCATAAACGTACTTAAGTCAAAGTGTGACACTTATCGTTTGTGTTCATTGAACAAGGGATAAGTGTCAAAGTGTTATACTTATCGTTGGTGTTGAACAAAGGATAAATGTCACACTTACATGTAGGCCTAGACTAAAGTAAGTTTTATGAATATGGGTCCTGAATGTGTTAAGAGACTGAAGAAAGATACTCTGTTGGAACAATGTCGTTATGACTAGCTTTATTTACATTTTACTGTACATTCATCGTCATCGAAATACGTTATTTTGGCACTTAAGAAGTGCGTCGAAGGGCAGGATATGAATCTGATCTGATGTCCACCCCAAAACACCACTGAATGCATCCCCCACAGCAGAATTTTGGCCTCATTCCTCTTGCACACTCGGAGTGGATGAAGAGTGGCGAGGTCAAAACCCCTGCTGTGGGAGGATGACTGAATGTGGCGCACGGTATTAGTAGTGTCATCTGAACACATCCAGCAATCAACATCAGAAGTTCAGACTTCTGATTTTGATTTTGATCCAATTTGAATGAGAATCTCCACAATCTACAGTCTTTGACATCTATATCCGATAAGGACCGGCGTCAAGAATGCATCGGGAAAAAATTACTAAATGTAGGCCTATACAGAAATTATTGCACGTAGCCTATTATCAGCATCTACATGTATGTTTTTGCATCTACATGTACATCAAGCATGTATTATCATCATCAATCACCTCATGATCAGAATGATCTTCATATTCGGCATCATAGTGAACACATCCGAAGTATAGGTTCGAGTAAGCTCCATGGATACGTCGTCAATGAAGGCTATCTTTTGATGTTCTCATCGAAAAAGGACGGCCGGTCCTCCTCCGACATTCGTGGTAGCCATGTTGGGGTTTATCACGGTAACCTGGGCTCCAGGTTGCTGTACGGTAGGTTGAAGGAAAGTAACAGGTTGGCCGGATGGCGGGCCTACGTGTTGTGGAACGTAAACCACTCGGACGGGGCCATTTGGATTCGTGCAGTTACATGTCGTGGCACGGCCACAGATCACTGACAGTAGGATGGAGACAACTAAAGTACAAATGCTAATCATAATCTCCAGGGATTCCAGAGCTAGAGCAGAGTGCTTGCTTCTTGACCGGTCCGTTGGAATCGCAGCTGATGCAAATGCAAGCATAGTAACACTTGCTGCACTGGCTATTATGCTCATTACCATACATGCCACAATCAGACACCTGTCCTCTTTCCGACAGGCGATCACACCCAGAATACCTGGAATGAGGAACAGGCTCCCTCCCCAGACTCCACAGCCAACATATTTAATATCATAAGCGGGGATGATTATTCTTGTGATTCCAAACACAATCGATGCCACTCCGAACACCACCATCAGAATGGCACAGACTTGCATCCCCTGCCTTGAGAAGATCATCCGTTGAGATTGCCCAACACCTCCATATTGATGGTTGGCATACATGTAGGTACCCGGTGCCGCCACCGGCATTGGCACTTGCTGAAGAAAAAGAAAAAAGTTGAAAATAAAGCTACTCGAAATATAATGGTCAGTTATCTCACGCGAACCAATGCAATAGTGACTCTACTTAGACTATCATCCTTGTCAAGCGATTGAAAACACGAAAGTCAATGTACAAAACCTACCAGGAAGTTTCTCTAATCGTGAACATTTCGTTAGATATGATTACACCCAAAAGTTACAGCGTTAATGAGCAGTAGTTCTGAAAGATACCTACCGGCTGCATGATATAAAGTACCCCTGTCCACAGGCGATTTCAGATCCTAAATTTATGTCTTTCCGAGCTGTACTGGGAAGTGAAACAGGTATTTCACTCACCGATAAGTCGTCCGATATTGCATGTACTGTTTGAACGTTTGCATGCATAAAAGAAGCACATGATCTTATATCTGGCTTACTTCGTCATAATCAAAATAATGGTATTCGTTTTCGAAGTCGGCGAAAAGATTCGTTGAACTTGAACATCGGATTGAATAGGGTGTCATCCTGATATTAGGCCTATATTGTGTTTTAGGCTACCCATACACTGTTAGCTTGATACGTAGGCCTACTGAATCACTATCTCGTGTTTTTCAGAGAATGGTCAGTGAAGCGTGGTTGAGTGCGAGGAGATCGGGATTTTATTTTTAATCTACATGTATTTGTATTTCGCAAGTATGATGACAAACGGTTAGAAGTTTGTGTGACCATGGAGGTATTACATGTACGTGTACCTCCATGGTGTGATAGATATGGGCAATGGCGAGATCTCGCAAACTTACAGATAGTCAACGCCCAAAACGGCCGCTCATAGTTTGTCGTGAAATTGACATTTTTACTAATAGTTACATGTATTTTGAGATCGGTTTGGCTGTGATCGTCTGAAATGCAAATTAATAAAATGTGCTGATTGGTGGGATAATTGATTGTTCTTTGGACGATTGAAAACCGGCCAATCAAAGCAGGCGATCTCCGTATAACCCCTAGCGGGGAGATCTAGAACCAAATTAATTTAAATGCTCCTCGAATCAGCGATTTATATAGGATAGTTTGAAGCACTTCACTCTTGTGTCAGAGCATAAAACAAATAACTGGGTAACTTTTCAGGTATTTCAGGGTCCATCATATTCATAAACGTGTGATACTTATATCGTTTGTGTTGAACAAAGGATAACTGCCACACTTACACTAAAGTAGATTTATGAATGATAGGGCCTGAATGTGTTAAGAGACTGAAGAAAGAGACTCTGTTGGAACAATGTCGTTATTCGCTTTATTTACATTTTACTGTACATTACATTCATCGTCATCGAAATACGTTATTTTTGGCACTTAAGTGCAGTAGTGTGTCGAAGGGCTGAACATGAATCTGATCTGATGTCCACCCCCAAAATACCACTGAATGCATCCTCCCACGCAGGGCTTTGATCTCGTTCCTCTTCATACACTCGCCCACTCGTCTGAGTGGATTAAGAGTAGCGAGGTAAAAACCCTGCTGTGGGAGAATGACTGAATGTGGCGCACGGTATTAATAGTGTCATCCGAACACACCCAGAAATCAAAATCAGAAGTTCAGACTTGATGAGTTGAGCCGTCAAATCATATCCAACTTGAATGAGAATCTCCACAATCTATGTTACATAAACAACAACAGGGATCAACACAACGTCCAAAAGAAATGGTGAAGAAAAAGCCGTTTGAAATCTCTTAGCATAAGATCATGTTCGCGTTCGGTTCTATAAGAGTCTTTGCTTTCAACAGAGCGAACACTAACAGTTCCATGGTGTTACGTACGAGGCAGGTGTCATCCATTTTCATGTCCATGAGCTAAAACGTGTCTATTTTTATATCTGTATCCGATAACATTGGACCGGTGGTTATAATTCCTCGGCAAAAAATTACTCAGTAATGTAGGCCTACAGAAATTATTGCACATAGCTAATATCAGCATCTACCGGTATTTTTTGCATCTACATCAAGCATAGGCCTATGGGCTGAACATGAATCTGATCTGATGTCCACCCCCAAAATACCACTGAATGCATCCTTCCACAGCAGGGCTTTGATCTCGTTCCTCTTCATAAACTCGCACATTCGTCTGAGTGGATGAAGAGTGGCGAGGTAAAAATCCCTGCTGTGGGAGGATGACTGAATGTGGCGCACGGTATTAACAGTGTCATCCGAACACACCCAGAAATCAAAATCAGAAGTTGAGACTTGATGAGTTGAGCCGTCAAATCATATCCAACTTGAATGAGAATCTCCACAATCTACGTTACATAAACAACAACAGGGATAAACACAAACATCCAAATGGTGAAAAGCCGTTTCAAATCTCTTTGCATAAGATCATGTTCACGTTCGGTTCTATGAGAGTCTTTGCTTTCAACAGAGCGAACACTAACAGTTCCATGGTGTTACGTACATGTACGAGGCAAGTGTCATCCATTTTCATGTCCATGAGCTAAAACGTGTTTATTTTTATATCTATATCCGATAACACGGACCGGTGTCAATAATTCCTCGGCAAAAATTTACTCAGTAATGTAGGCCTACAGAAATTATTGCACATAGCTAATATCAGCATCTACCGGTATTTTTTGCATCTACATCAAGCATAGGCCTATGTATTAGGCCTATGTATTATCATCATCAATCACCTCATGGTCAGAATGATCTTCATATTCGGCATCCTAATGAACACATCCGAAGTATAGGTTCGATAAAATAAAGCTACTCGAAATATAATGGTCAGTTGGCTCATGCGAACCAACTGTGACTCTACTTAGAATATCATCCTTGTCAAGAGATTGAAAACACGGAAGTCAATGTACAAAACCTCACCAGGAAGTTTCTCAAATCATGAACATTTCGTTAGATATGATACACCCAAAGTTACTGCGTTAATGAGCGTAGTTCTAAAAGATACATACCGGCTGCATGATATAAAGTATCCCTGTTCACAGGCGATTTCAGATCCTAAATTTATGTCTTTCCGAGCTGTACTGGGAAGTGAAACAGGTATTTCACTCACCGATAAGTCGTCCGATATTGCATGTACTGTTTGAACGTTTGCATGCATAAGAGAAGCACATGATCTTATATTTCTTCGTCATAATCAAAATACATGTAATGGTATTCGTTTTGAAAGTCGGCGAAAAGATTCATTGAACTTGAACATCGGATCGAATAGCGTGTCATCCCGATATATTGCGTTTTGGGTTACCCACACACTGTTAGCTTTCATACTACTGAACAATATCTCGTGTTTTTCAGAGAATGGTCAGTGAAGCGTGGTTGAGTGCGAGGAGATCGGGATTTTATTTTTAATATTTGTATTTCGCAAGTACATGTATGATGACAAACGGTTAGAAGTTTGTGTGACCATGGAGGTATTACGTGTATACCTCCATGATGTGATAGATATGGGCAATGGCGAGATCTCGCAAACTTACAGGTAGTCAACGCCCAAAATGGCCGCTCATAGTTTGTCGTGAAATTGACATTACTACATGTAGTTATTTTGTGATCGGTTTGGCTGTGATCGTCTGAAATGCAAATAAACAAAATGTGCTGATTGGTGGGAAAATTGATTGTTCTTTTCACGATTGAAAACCGGCCAATCAAAGCAGGCGATCTCCGTATAACCCCTAGCGGGGAGATCTGGAACCAAATTAATTTAAATGTTCCTCGAATCAGCGATTTATATAGGATAGTTTGAAGCACTTCACTCTTGTGTCAGAGTATAAAACAAATAACTGGGTAACTTTTCAGGTATTTCAGGGTCCATCATATTCATAACGAGTGATACTTATCGTTTGTGTTGAACAAAGGATAAGTGCCACACTTAGACTAAAGAAGATTTATGAATGATAGGGCCTGAATGTGTTAAGAGACTGAAGAAAGACACTCTGTTGGAACAATGTCGTTATTCGCTTTATTTACATTTTACTGTACATTCATCGTCATCGAAATACGTTATTTTTGGCACAAGTGCAGTAGTGTGTCGAAGGGCTGAACATGAATCTGATCTGATGTCCACCCCCAAAATACCACTGAATGCATCCTTCCACAGCAGGGCTTTGATCTCGTTCCTCTTCATACACTCGCACATTCATCTGAGTGGATTAAGAGTAGCGAGGTAAAAATCCCTGCTGTGGGAGGATGACTGAATGTGGCGCACGGTATTAACAGTGTCATCCGAACACACCCAGAAATCAAAATCAGAAGTTGAGACTTGATGAGTTGAGCCGTCAAATCATATCCAACTTGAATGAGAATCTCCACAATCTACGTTACATAAACAACAACAGGGATCAACACAACGTCCAAATGGTGAAGAGCCGTTTCAAATCTCTTAGCATAAGATCATGTTCACGTTCGGTTCTATGAGAGTCTTTGCTTTCAACAGAGCGAACACTAACAGTTCCATGGTGTTGCGTACATGTACGAGGCAAGTGTCATCCATTTTCATGTCCATGAGCTAAAACGTGTTTATTTTTATATCTATATCCGATAACACGGACCAGTGTCAATAATTCCTCGGCAAAAATTTACTCAGTAATGTAGGCCTACAGAAATTATTGCACATAGCTAATATCAGCATCTACCGGTATTTTTTGCATCTACATCAAGCATAGGCCTANTGAGCAGATTAAACTTCAAAGATATGAACCTAATCATTGTGAGAGAAATATAAATAAAGCAACAAATCACTTAACATTCCAGATTACAGATAAAAATGGAAAGGTGGTGAATTTCAGAAGAAGTCAAGTATTGATTCATTTTACTCTTGAAACCAATCAACTAGACAATTTAAAAAAGGAGCAGGCTAAAAATTCAGTAAGCTGTCTAAACCACTCTATTTTCTAAACTCCTATACTAAAATTTAACGATAAATCATTCACCGGTCGCAAAATACAATGCCCATCACATCTGTCGCCTCATAAAACACGCACAATGTAATGGATCAATAGTTAAAAATACGGCAAAGCCATCGTGAACGCCACTCTGTGGTTCAACTCTGTTGACGCTTTGTGATCCAGACTTAGACAATTCTACTTCCACTTTGATGTAAGATTAGTTCCTGGAGTATCCACGAGATGGCACTGTTGAAACTTAGAGTTGTAGACCAAACCATGAAACTATTCCAGTTTGATTTGATGAACTATAAATAGGAAACCAAAACGTATGTTGGTTAGACATGATTTTCTGGTCAAAGACTGATCTGGAGAGGGCTAAAAATAGAAATCGGTCACCGGGTGACCTGAAAATCGTGACGTCACAGATCGATAATATCCAAGTAGAATCCAGCTCTANACTGGCTATTATGCTCATTACCATACAGGCGACAATCAGACATCTGTCCTCTTTCCGACAGCCGATCACACCCAGAATACCTGGAATGATGAACAGGCTCCCTCCCCAGACTCCACAGGCAACATATTTAACACCATAACGAGCGGGGATGATTATTCTTGTGATTCCTAACACAATCGATACCGCTCCGAACACCAACATCAGAATGGCACAGATCTGCATCCCCTTCCTTGAGAAGGTCATCCGTCGAGATTGCCCAACACCTCCATATTGATGGTTGGCATAGGTAACCGGTGCCGCCACCGGCATTGGCACTTGCTGAAGAAAAAGAAAAAGTTGAAAATAAAGCTACTCGAAATATAATGGTCAGTTGGCTCATGCGAACCAACCGTGACTCTACTTAGAATATCATCCTTGTCAAGAGATTGAAATCACGGAAGTCAATGTACAAAACCTACCAGGAAGTTTCTCAAATCATGAACATTTCGTTAGATATGATTACACCCAAAGTTACTGCGTTAATGAGCGTAGTTCTAAAAGATACATACCGGCTGCATGATATAAAGTATCCCTGTTCACAGGCGATTTCAGATCCT
Source organism: Notospermus geniculatus (assembly GCA_002633025.1). Classification (NCBI taxonomy): domain Eukaryota; kingdom Metazoa; phylum Nemertea; class Pilidiophora; order Heteronemertea; family Lineidae; genus Notospermus; species Notospermus geniculatus. Next base: position 783,519 of record NMRB01000019.1, on the reverse strand, counting down.
AAATTTTTGTCTTTCCGAGCTGTACTGGGAAGTGAACCAGGTATCACTCAACGATAAGTCGTCCGATATTGCATGTACTGTTTGAACGTTTGCATGCATAAGAGAAGCACATGATCTTATATCTCTTCGTCATAATCAAAATAATGGTATTCGTTTTCAAAGTCGACGAAAAGATTCGTTGAACTTGAACATCGGATTGAATAGCGTGTCATTCTGATTTTAGGCCTATATTGTGTTTTAGGCTACCCATACACTGTTAGCTTTATACGTACTGAACCACTATCTCGTGTTTTTCAGAGAACGGTCAGTGAAGCGTGATGTAGGGCGAGGAGATCGGGATTTTATTTTTAATATTTGTATTTCGCAAGTATGATGACAAACGGTCAGAAGTTTGTATGGTAGTGTGGGCAATGGAGAGATCTCGCAAACTTAGTCAAAAACCAAAATGGCGGCTTATTTTTAGTGTTAGTGTGACGTTGATATTATAGTCATTAGTTATGTCATACAAGTTCTTAGAGACTTCCCTATGTTTTTCCGTCTGTTTGCATATCTCAGTTCATACTTCCAGAACGAGAAAAAACCAACGTAGAGATGCCAGTATAGGGAGATGTTCTTTCCATGTTGGTCAGTTCCAGATCTCACCGCCAGGGCTTATATCTTGACCTCACCACTATACTACGGCTTACATGTACATGTATTTTGAGATCGGTCTCGGCTGCCGTCCACTCATGTGATCGTCTGAAATGCAAATAAATAAAACGCGCTGATTGGTGGAAAACCTCACACCTTGTGATACTTACCAGTTTCCAACCCCAGTCGAACATCATGTAGTGGTCAGTATGCAGTTCAAGAACTGTCAAAATGCACGTGTTCCAGGCTATATTTAAAACACTCATAACATATTCATGACATTTCCACTCTCCACGCACAAAAAGCAAAGAACCTGCGCAGAAACATGCGAAGATCGGAATCCCGACTAATTCAATCAAACATGGCGGTCTGTGCTTGTCGTTTTAGTGTAGCGCCACGTAGCGGAACGAAAGGAGCTACTAAAAGTAGTCAACATCAGTGGCAAAGCAGAACCAGGCTGACTTCGTCCTTTTCGTGGCATATAACCACTGGCGACACCTATTGAGACAGTAAGAAGCGTTCCCTGTTGTGCCGCCGACAGGGCCTAGTTGTTTAGGCCTAAAATGGATGGTTGGCGTGTGATTCTGATGTGCATTCAGAGACGAAAAAATGGAAGTTACGATGGGCTTGACAAAAAACCAAGAAAATTTATTACGTAACAGGCCTACTTGTGTGCATGTCACCAAACGCAGTGCACAATTCGCTAAAGGTTTGAAGAAGTGGAAGTAGGGAGGAAGGCTACAAAAGATTGCTTTCAAAGTTAGCCCAGGTGATTTCATGCGGCTGTACTTTCAATAGGCCCCTCTCACGCCTATCCCATGAAAGTGACCGTAGTTGTACGTAACTCCCTTCTGGCGGACGTGTCGCTGGTCATATCCAGTCACCGAGTCGTGAGGGACGGTGGTGTTTTGCTCATTCCGAGATCATGATGAACTCTGGCGGGATATTTTCAGTAAGAAAGGACGCAGAGAGAGTGTGAAGTACCCTGATATTCCGATATATCGAATTCGTCTCTATAGGATGAAAGCTTTTGGGTATGGTAGATGAAGTTTGTAAAGGTCGAAGCTCGGGATATGAACAAGTGGCGTGCGTGGGCTATAAGAATGTCTCTCTTCCCCAGTGCACTGTGGCATGGGCATTGCTGACTTATCTCTCCCGGCGCACTACCGACTCTTGGAGCATTACAGGCTAATATTTGGGGTAAAAATGCACTTTCTTGGCGAATTCCAGCATCGAATTGCTATGCAGTCCTCAATCTTGTCTTATGTTTTTTTCCATACAGCGATTTGCGGTGCGACAACCATCGGAACTTCGAAACGGTTTTCACAGAATAGGGACCTGTAGTTTCATGCCATTGGATTTATTTGTGTGACTCTATGACTGAGATGGTCATCTTCACATATTATCAAGGCCTAGCTACTTCGCCGTTCGAACTACGCTCCCTACACGATAGGAACGCTTGTCAGGGCAAGATGAAGACGAGATGAAACGTCGGACATACCCGACAAAATGCTAAATGCAGATTGCTAGACAGTGTGGTCAGATCCGTCCGACTTCTTAACTACACAGCGGAGAAAGCATAAATAACCTGAAGTTTGGAACGCCTGCAGGGATTGATTGCATTACCCTGAACCCTCCCTGCTGCAGAGAAAAAATGAAACGCCACTTTTGCTCTTGGCCAACGAACATGAGCACCGGTATGTAATGTAGCTGATAGTAAGGGACCCTACAGGCAGCCTTATCATTGGCATTTCATGTGCTCATTACACCCATCGGTTGGCATACAAGTAAAATACACTAAAATCAACACCCGAGCCCAAATCTCTAGGTTGTCAGTTGGTAGCGCCACCTGTGATGAAGTGACCGCACTGATATAAGCCTACTGGTAATCTAGCTGCCTATAGGGTCTCTTTAATGGTTTAATGTGAAAGATGGTGTTTCGAGATATGTGATTTCTCGCGCAAAAAGATGGATCTCTACAGGTACCTGTAAAATAATACTTGTAGCCTATAGTCTGTGCCATTGCGCAAGATGTAAGCCATAAAGGAAATTAGCAGTCCATTGAGAGCAAACTTTCACGTGGAGGAGGAGGAGCCCTGTACACTTCCGTGAATCCAAACCTGGACTCGTCCTTCAGTTTCATTCTGCATTTCATACATTTAGGGTCGATTTCTCAAATAATATTGACAGTTCTACAGAGTATTTGACGTTGTCTTCTGTTTTTCAGCCAGTGAGTTCAAACTTCAAGGGAGCGAAGTCGGGGCGAAACGTCTGACTGCATTCGGAGCCGTTTACGAATGCAGAGTGCCGTCTGCGATGCAAGGACGTGGTTTACATGTACACACGCCATTGAAATCAATCTGGCTTTTACGAGGCGAACACGTGGATTACATAACATAGGAACCGTACATGTGTATCATTCTATTCTATTCGATTGTGCAATTAACGTTTTCGTCGGAATCTTATCTGTTCCCGAGTGACGCCACGGACCTCCCATTCCTCTCGGCGGTAGAGTACTGGGGAATAAATACGGCGCCCGCCGGGGAGGAACGAGAGATGCCGAACTCCACCTAATGTGTGAACNTCTTTGTTCTCAGTATCGATAAAGGACGGCCTGTCCTCCTCCGACATTCGTGGCAGCCATGTTGGGGTTTATCACGGTAACCTGGGCTCCAGGTTGCTGTACGGTAGGTTGAAGGAAAGTAACAGGTTGGCCGGATGGCGGGCCTACGTGTTGTGGAACGTAAACCACTCGGACGGGGGCATTTGGACTCGTGCAGTTACACGTGGCACGGCAACAGATCGCTGACAGCAGGATGGAGACAACGAAAGTACAGATGCTAATCATAATCTCCAGGGATTCTACAGCAACTGCAGGAGAATACTTGCTTCTGTATCGGTCAAATGAAATCGAAACTGATGCAAATGCAAGCATATTAACACTTGCTAAACTGGCTATTATGCTCATTACCATACAGGCGACAATCAGACATCTGTCCTCTTTCCGACAGCCGATCACACCCAGAATACCTGGAATGATGAACAGGCTCCCTCCCCAGACTCCACAGGCAACATATTTAACACCATAACGAGCGGGGATGATTATTCTTGTGATTCCTAACACAATCGATACCGCTCCGAACACCAACATCAGAATGGCACAGATCTGCATCCCCTTCCTTGAGAAGGTCATCCGTCGAGATTGCCCAACACCTCCATATTGATGGTTGGCATAGGTAACCGGTGCCGCCACCGGCATTGGCACTTGCTGAAGAAAAAGAAAAAGTTGAAAATAAAGCTACTCGAAATATAATGGTCAGTTGGCTCATGCGAACCAACCGTGACTCTACTTAGAATATCATCCTTGTCAAGAGATTGAAATCACGGAAGTCAATGTACAAAACCTACCAGGAAGTTTCTCAAATCATGAACATTTCGTTAGATATGATTACACCCAAAGTTACTGCGTTAATGAGCGTAGTTCTAAAAGATACATACCGGCTGCATGATATAAAGTATCCCTGTTCACAGGCGATTTCAGATCCTAAATTTTTGTCTTTCCGAGCTGTACTGGGAAGTGAACCAGGTATCACTCAACGATAAGTCGTCCGATATTGCATGTACTGTTTGAACGTTTGCATGCATAAGAGAAGCACATGATCTTATATCTCTTCGTCATAATCAAAATAATGGTATTCGTTTTCAAAGTCGACGAAAAGATTCGTTGAACTTGAACATCGGATTGAATAGCGTGTCATTCTGATTTTAGGCCTATATTGTGTTTTAGGCTACCCATACACTGTTAGCTTTATACGTACTGAACCACTATCTCGTGTTTTTCAGAGAACGGTCAGTGAAGCGTGATGTAGGGCGAGGAGATCGGGATTTTATTTTTAATATTTGTATTTCGCAAGTATGATGACAAACGGTCAGAAGTTTGTATGGTAGTGTGGGCAATGGAGAGATCTCGCAAACTTAGTCAAAAACCAAAATGGCGGCTTATTTTTAGTGTTAGTGTGACGTTGATATTATAGTCATTAGTTATGTCATACAAGTTCTTAGAGACTTCCCTATGTTTTTCCGTCTGTTTGCATATCTCAGTTCATACTTCCAGAACGAGAAAAAACCAACGTAGAGATGCCAGTATAGGGAGATGTTCTTTCCATGTTGGTCAGTTCCAGATCTCACCGCCAGGGCTTATATCTTGACCTCACCACTATACTACGGCTTACATGTACATGTATTTTGAGATCGGTCTCGGCTACCGTCCACTCATGTGATCGTCTGAAATGCAAATAAATAAAACGCGCTGATTGGTGGAAAACCTAACGCCTTGTGATACTTACCAGTTTCCAGCCCCAGCCGAACATCATGTAGTGGTGGTCAGTCCATGCAGTTCAAGAACTGTCAAAATGCACGTGTTCCAGGCTATATTTAAAACACTCATAACATATTCATGACATTTCCACTCTCCACGCATAAAAAGCAAAGAACCTGCGCAGAAACATGCGAAGATTCGGAATCCCGACTAATTCAATCAAACATGGCGGTATGTGCTTGTCGTTTTAGTGTAGCGCCACGTAGCGGAACGAAAGGAACTACTAAAAGTAGTCAACATCAGTGGCAAAACAGAACCAGGCTGACTTCGTCCTTTTCGCGGCATATAACCACTGGCGACGCCTATTGAGACAGTAAGAAGCGTTCCCTGTTGTGCCGCCGACAGGACCTAGTTGTTTAGGCCTAAAATGGATGGTTGGCGTGTTTGATTCTGATGTGCATTCAGAGACGAAAAAATGGAAGTTACGATGTGCTTGACAAAAAAGCAAGAAAATTTATTACGTAACAGGCCTACTTGTGTGCATGTCGTCACCAAACGCAGTGCACAATTCGCTAAAGGTTTGTAGAAGTGGAAGTAGGGAGGAAGGCTACAAAAGATTGCTTTCAAAGTTAAGCCCAGGTGATTTCATGCGGGTGTACTTTCAATAGGCCCCTCTCACGCCTATCCCATGAAAGTGACCGTAGCTGGTATTACATGTAGGCCTACATGTACGTAACTCCCTTCTGGCGGACGTGTCGCTGGTCATATCCAGTCACCGAGTCGTGAGGGACGGTGGTATTTTGCTCATTCTGAGATCATGATGAACTCTGGCGGGATATTTTCAGTAAGAAAGGACGCAGAGAGAGTGTGTAAGTAGGCCTACCCTGATATTCCGATATATCGAATTCGTCTCTATAGGATGAAAACTTTTGGGTACGGTAGATGAAGTTTGTAAGGTCGAAGCTCGGGATATGGACAAGTGGCGTGCGTGGGCTATAAGAATGTCTCTCTTCCCCAGTGCACTGTGGGCATTGCTGACTTATCTCTCCCGGCGCACTTTGACCATTACATACAGGCGCACTTGGAGCATTACATACAGGCTAACATTTGGGGTAAAAGTGCACTTTCTTGGCGAATTCCAGCATCGAATTGCTATGCAGTCCTCAACCTTGTGTTATGTTTTTTCCATACAGCGATTTGCGGTGCGACAACCATCGGAACTTCGAAACGGTTTTCACAGAATAGGGACCTGTAGTTTCATGCCATTGGATTTATTTGTGTGACTCTATGACTGAGATGGTCATCTTCACATATTATCAAGGCTTACCTACTTCGCCGTTCGAACTACGCTCCCTACACGATAGGAACGCTTGTCAGGGCAAGATGAAGACGAGATGAAACGTCGGACATACCCGACAAGATGCTGAATGCAGATTGCTGGACACTGTGGTCAGATCCGTCCGACTTCTTAACTACACAGCTGAGAAGGCATAAATAACCTGAAGTTTGGAACGCCTGCAGGGATTGATTGCATTACCCTGAACTCTCCCTGCTGTAGAGAAAAAATGAAACGCCACTTTTGCTATTGGCCAACGAACATGAGCACCGGTAGGTAATGTAGCTGATAGTAAGGGACCCTACAGGCAGCCTTATCATTGGCATATTTCATGTGCTCATTACACCCATCGGTTGGCATACAAGTAAAATACACTAAAATCAACACCTGAACCCTAATCTCTAGGTTGTCAGTTGGTAGCGCCACCTGTGATGAAGTGACCGCACTGATATGAGCCTACTGGTAATCTAGCTGCCTATAGGGTCTCTTTAATGGTTTAATGTGAAAGATGGTGCTTCGAGATATGTGATTTCTCGCGCAAAAAGATGGATCTCTACAGGTACCTGTAAAATAATACTTGTAGCCTATAGTCTGTGCCATTGCGCAAGATGTAAGCCATAAAGGAAATTAGCAGTCCATTGAGAGCAAACTTTTACGTGGAGGAGGAGGAGCCCTGTACACTTCCGTGAATCCAAACCTGGACTCGTCCTTCAGTTTCATTCTGCATTTCATACATTTAGGGTCGATTTCTCAAATAATATTGACAGTTCTACAGAGTATTTGACGTTGTCTTCTGTTGTTTTTCAGCCAGTGAGTTCAAACTTCAAGGGAGCGAAGTCGGGGCGAAACGTCTGACTGCATTCGGAGCCGTTTACGAATGCAGAGTGCGACCTGCAATGCGAGGATGTGGTTTCACATGCCATTGAAATCAATACTGGCTGTTACGGGGTGAACACGTGGATTACATAACATAGGAACCGTATATCATTCTATTCTATTCGATTGTGCGATTAACGTTTTCGTCGGAATCATCTATCGGACTGTGGCGAACTGAGGTGAGGTGAGGTGAAGACAAATGGATTAATTCTAGGATTATCTGTAATAGGATATGGAATACATGTCGAAATCATCTAAGCATCGAAAAAGTCCTCGCCGAAGACGTGGAAATCGGTAGGACAACTTATAGTGGGCCATTGCACAGTAGAGCTGAGTTGGAACACCACTTTTGCACTGGTCTAACATGGGGTGAGCATGGTGTTCCTGGGTAATTTTTTAGGTTGGCTTAGATTTTTTCACGATCCCCCGCCTTTTTTGTCATTTTAATACCTGTTGCTGAACTGAATGAAACAGCCAATGAAAACTATGTTGGACACAAAGCATCAACAGCAAATGGAAAACGAGAACACAAAATCATCATGGAACAGCCAATGAAAAACGAGAACACAAAAGAATCAAAAACCTCCCCAAAGTTTCACATATCTGCTACTGCCTTTGTTTCATTCAGTACATGCTGTTTATTTCAGGGTATGCGCAGTTGTTGCAGTTAGCCAAGCGGATGGCGCGTAAAATGGAAAGCAGTTTTGAGCCAAGTGGATGGCACTTTAGAAATTTTATCGCAAGCGGAATCTGTATCTAAATTAGCCACGTTTAGAATCAGGTTCGGCTTGTATACGTTTTCGTGTATGAATGTCTTCTATTTTCAGCCGCAGCTGCGGTCGACCGGGACCGCGTAGCTGCTTCCACTTAGTCAGTGGGCTCCACCCACTGTTCCGCCAAAGGTGATGCTTCGGGTGTATACATGTCCACTCTCGTCTTAAGAAACGCACACCCACCTCCTCCCCAGGTTTTCATGTATACACAATATTGGGCCCTCCCAATGAATGTCTAACCATCTCTCCTTTTCAGCATCATGTAACTAATCAGTGCTCTCCATTTCAGAGGGTCTAGCCGTCCTTTAACAAAAATGCACATTTTGGTCGGTGGGCGCCCGTATCGGGCGCGCAGCATGCCACGACTCTGTATGAATGCTCTGCACGCAAGGACAGCTGAGGGGGAAGAGGGGTGTGCGACAACAACATTACTACTTACCGGTACTCTGCCCTGTACCTAATCACAAAATTAATTCATTTCAGGAACATATGCTCACAAGAAGTGTAGCATATTCATTAAAGCAGCAAAGTGGGTTAAGGGGAAGGGTGGTTTTTGCACATTTCAACTGCATGTGTCGTGACCCTTTTTTCTTTATCGACTCTTTAAGGGGCGTTTATTTTAATGAGCACACTTCTACTGCTTTTGGGAGGTCGTCACTGAAATAAGGGGGAAAGGTCATGGTTCAAAAAGGCCCCATCTTTGAGTTACTTTCTGTAGCCTCCTACAGAGGGCGCTCCCCTTAAAGAGATTGTTCCATGAAAACATCACGAAACCAAGCCAAATATTGCCATTTTGAAGAAGGCAATCCATTGGGTTACACCATGCAGTTTGTTTTTGAATCGGTTCAAAACGACAAGAGAAAATAGCGCTTTTTGAACGGGTTTAAATCATAGTACATGTAGGCCAATCTGCACATAACGTTTTTTGGGGGAGTGGGGCGAATATAGAGATTGGTCCTCGCTGGAGAAATTTCAGATGTGCTACTGATGTGGACTGGGGAGGTGCCATCATAGCCGTCGAGATTCCTTCTGAAGACCAAACATTCAGTAACTAACACCGCGCTCTGCGGCCCTCCTATCAGTTTCTGCTTGCAGTGGTGAATCAACATACCGATGCCATGTAACGGGAGGTGTGGAGATTGCTATCGGCCATTTTCGATGACGTCATGTTATGGAGGATTTTTAGCGGTGATTTTGATGTGATGTGCTGTCATGGAGGATCTAGCAGCCATTTTCGAACAGCACCCGGGAATTTGCGCACATTGGAATCGCACACATTGAGTCCTCCTCTCCTCTTCTCTATGGGGGGAGGATGTCGGTGAAAAAACAACAACAGGAGACGGAAACCAACTCTGTCAATCCAAAACAAGTTTTGTCTGATCTCTATCAGTTCGTAGATCATCATTGAAAATCTTTGCCTACCTTTGTCAAAATTCTATCGAGATAAATGTCAATACTATAAGTTATCGCTCAGGCATTCCTTCACGTCGTAGCCAGACATTACACCATTTGTGCCCAGTATTAAATGGAATTGTTAAACCAGTGTGGTATTTTATTTCCTTACCTTCCAAACAAGTGTATCGCAGGACACCAGGAGGTGTTCCCTGCGGTAGGCCTACTCAAACAAAAAGGTCAAATCTTCGCTTACTTATTCATTGATACGTGTAATGTGGTAGTCTTTTGTGCCCAAAGACACCATGCTGCCATCTGCCCTGCTCGGGTGGAAAATAACAGCACTTATGAATTATCTCAAGATTTAAAAGCCACATAATCGTTGTACGGGTTATTCTCCTTGCGTTTTTGCCACTAGAACCAGAGTTCAGCTCGAAGCATATTATTCTGTGAACGTTACTTATCTTCTATGGCAGTTTTTGGTCAGCTTTGGCCGGCGATCTAGACGAGGGGCAGAATCTTCACAGCGCGGTCCTCGGTCCGTGAATTGACTGCCGACATTTTTTGGATCGGTCCTAGAAAATCATTCTCTCGGAAGTCAAACCCTGCGGATGTGGGAGACTCCATCACGTTGATCATGGATCACGATTCTACCCTTGGGATTCTCTTCCAATATGGTATTAAGGAAGAAAACATTGAATTTGAGGCCGATACCATTGAATATTGAATGTGAGAGGGTTCGTGAAATACTGGGACTGCGGACGACCGGTGCTTGAGACGTCAGACTTCTGTCTATTCTTTAACAAAGGTAAGAACATGTGGAATGTATGACTTACTTGGTAGTCAATGTTGCTTAGTTTTTGAAAGACTTTAAATACATTCGAAGTGCGAGACACCTTTTATACTAAGTAAGCTTACATGTCCCAGATTTGCACTGAATGGACCTTAAACGTGTCGGGAAGACAAAATGGGTTAATGCAAAACTAGTGTTGTCCACCTGACATAAAGAACACTGTGCCTTTTCAAAGAGAGAAAAATGATGAAAAATTTAAACCCGAGGCATATAATGTGGACAAAGTGATCTTTGAATAGCATGGGCTTTACTTGTTGAACCAGATAATCAAGCAATGGCAGTGCGTGTTATGGATATAATCACCTAAATATACTACTTTTTTTCAGGGTATTGTTCAAAGTGTTAGTGTCATCTAATACTAGCTTCATACCAAAAATCCATGACTTCAACTGACAATCAGATTTCAATAGATTAGAACAAGAATTATCTGAGGGGATTATCTTCGTTGCCTTTCTGATTCCCCTCATTCGCCATTCTATCGGGACATAATGTCATTCGGACTGAGCAAAACTCCTGCATACAGGATTCGGGCAATGACAGCCCACCCAACTTTCCCTGTTCAGCAAGACGACCCCGATGAGTACTTCCAATATGCTGCCCACATGCAGGGAAGGCTCGGACTCAAATCTGCCATCGAACCACGACGTGCTCGTAGCGCCTCTCCAAGAAGAAGTCGGGCATCGATTGAATTGGAAATGGAGAAGATCGCTACACAGAAACCGAAACCTCCTGCCGAGCGGATACCCAGCAGCAGGAGACGAAAACCTCGCATAGCGCATTCGTACAGGAGATGTCACTCGGCACATCGGCCGGACGAGCAAAGATCTGTCGCACATCGGCGACCCAAGTCAGCAATGCCTCCGTCGCTGAGAACGGAATCTGCTTCCCCTGGTGCTGAGATAAATCTCCCAAACATGGCACCCCCGAGGCCAAGGTCAGCATTCGTAAGGGAAAAGGAATTAAGTGAAAAACGTCCGAAGTCGGCAGCATTCGTACGGAGAAAGGAATTAAGTGAAAAACGAAAGTCTTCGGAAGTCGTCGGAGATCGAGAAAGGAAGGCTAGTCTGTTGAAAGGAGATGCTGTGCATGACGGTGGTATTGGCTGTCGGAGAATATCATCGGACACCCTGGAGACCAAGACGCCTCGGATATCAGGGATGTGGTCAAAAAGTATCGAGCTGTTACGGAAGAAGAGTTCTACAGGGTAAATATACAACAAGAACGGGCAGTTCAAGCCAAAGTTTGTGCTGTTACCCGTTCACAGACTGTTGCAGTTTCTTCTCAAAGGTTTTCACCATTCGCTTATTTGGAAACAACCATCTTTAAAAGATTTTGAGGCAATAATTGCATTCCACCATTTATCTCATTTCTCTTCCTCTGCGTCTTGTAGCAATCTCCTCCAACGAAAGCCTTCTGCAGGAGGGAAATTCTTTGAACTGGTTCTTCGGATGAAGGGTGGTAACTTTCGGAAGCGGAGTTCCATCTATCTGAGGGTAAGTGGCCGATGTAAAGAGGTTTTTCATTGGTGCCAGCGGAGGCTCCTTCTCGGTCAGGTCCTATCACTATCAGTGTGCACTATGGAAGGCCCCTATTGGTCGATGGATTTCAGGTGGATGCTGTGATGAGTACACAATCACCTCTCTCGATTACTTCGCTCATAAATCGTACTTTGTCTGATTCTCCAAGTCTAGATAGGTGTGTGTGATTTGGTGTGTGNGTGTGTGGGGGGGGGGGGCATTGATGCACGTGTTTTTGTCCGACGGTCTTTACCGATTTAGGGGAAATTGTCACTGGCACGTTCTCGTTCGAGTAAATTGAACCAAAGCCAATAGTCAGATACCTCAGAGCATATCTTAATCAAGAAAAAAGCCCAGTGACAAATACTGTGTTTAAGGTGATAAGAATCGTCATCTATATGTAGGAATCTTTTGGACTGTAGGAATCTCATATATGTCCATCTGATCCATCAAAGGTCCTCTTGAGCTCATCATTACAAAAGCTACAACTCAATGTGTACTTTTAGGATGTCAAGTCCCCTCCATTTGATTGTAAGGCACGTTCGTTTTCTCTTTCAATCTACTTCAATCTAAAGAAGGTTAAAAAATTCTATCCATATCTGTCCATATAGACCGCGAATGTTTGTTGTTGAAGAATGTTGTAACAAAACGACAGCGTATCAATTTGCACAATATCGTGATATGTTACGAGTCCAATATCTCGTTCGTCACGTATTCAATTATAGGCCTAATCGTAGTTGGAGACAACCGAAAGTTTGAAGGGGATGATTTTGATTTGTCAACCTGTCTAACTTTACCTCGTCGTTGCCAGAAGTTATCACACGTCTATTTGTATTGTTGAACCACACTTTTCCTTTCCCGCATGAAAATCAGATGAGCAGACGTTGATTTGTTTATGTTTGTGACTGTAGGGTCATTTCCCTTTATTTTATGACCAATTCAGAGCTAATTTCCAAGCAATTGAAAATGGTCACACTTATAAAAGTAACAAAAATATTTTCATGCACTCAATGGAGTACGTACATTAAAGAAATAAAACTCAAACAAACAAACAGTACTACGTCGGAAATGTGTATTTTATAGTTAATAGATGTCTTGCTAAAATATTTCCTTTTAAACTCTTAAAAAGATGATATTGTAGAGAAAACACCTTTAGTATCGGATGAACACTGTGTAGGCCTATTGTATCCATGATAAGAAGATAGTTGTTTTGGCCCGCCTGACCAGAAACAAGTGATGTACAGTGTAACTTGCCTATCGGATGGCCATTCTGTCATCATGGAACACTCGGTGAAACATCGAAGGAAAATGATAAGTTCACTAAAATCAGACTTAGATAAAGACGACCATGGCAAGGTAATAATGTTTTTACATCCGGGCTTCATCTCTTAAACTCCTTATATCCATGATTTTGGGTAGCATTTTACAAAAGACGAGGCCAAACTTTCTAAGATATTGTTGATCCAAACTCTTTCCTCCGCTGATTATATCATCATATCCTCTTATCTAGACTGCTGGTGGCCTTCCAGAGGTAAGATGATGTCTGTTATAAATCGCTTGATGAAGCTTTTTCCGCGATTGCATCAATGGGCTTTGATTTCTGCGTGCATAGGAGAAAACAAGGCTTTTTATACGAATCTCTACTACCCTCTCCACCGAGAAACTTGTTGACGTATTGTCTAATTCATGAATTTGCTTGAAGAGTTCTGCTTACACCTTTTCCTTCAGTCCTCATACACAACACCTCAGTCCGCTTAGCAGAAGGTGACATCATACTTACGTCATATGGCATTAAATAAGTCTTAATCTATAATCTCCACATGTCATGTAGTATGTTGCAATGGCTTTGATTCCTCTATGGTAACTGTTGTACTCAAAGTTTGGAAGTAGCTTTTATCAACATACTAGTATTCTCCTTGATACATAAAACTTTGGCATATCATTTGGTCGTCTCCTTTTTGTTGCAGCCCATCGAAAGATTCCAGCGGGTAGCTCACACAGTCAAACTCCTAATGGGGTTCTGTATACATCTGAAAAAGTAGGTGATGGATGATCTCATACATCAGACACAAATCCAACGTTTTCTCTTAGACGTGTATGTGTACGTCATTACTGGCCTTTCGGCTTCTTCGCGCTGAACACAGAACAGCACTTGATGTGGTTCACTCTCGACATCAGCCCGAACATGCCTCAGTCACCATGGTGGCCAACTTTCTACTTGTACACCATTTTGAAGGTCATTCTCCTGCTTTCTCAGGTGTGCAAGTTCCAACACGAAAGAAGAATGGTCTTTCATGGAATATCATCTGAATTTGGAGGCTGAACTCAACCAGCTGATGGCATTTAGAATGGAACAGTACACAAACAGAAATACACGAAAGGTAACGTCAACTTGGTGCCAAATCGAGAAGAGGTCCAGTTTAATGGCACCTTCATTGATTGGCCATACGACGTTTCTGATTTGCCGTAAGATGTTTTCTTCGCCTTCATAATACCTGTACATTGTACCTCCCGAACCCTCGCCTTTTTGTCGAATCAAGCTTTTCTGACACGTCTTCTAATTCAGGATCGCGGATCGGAAAAACTGAAGCAACTCCTTGGGCTCGATCCTGAAAAACGAACTGATAGAGACATCTATATTGTAAGCTCTCTTTCTTTCTTTGGTTTGTCACTGCAAACTTGGGTTCCCCGAAGAAGCAACCTAATCCATGCTAGTGAATCAGAATATCCAACGTCTTCGCTATTCTACGTCGGCGGTACCACATCAGCTGTGAAGTTTGTTCCTCTACCAAACATCTTGTATCTGCAGCAAATTGCAGATGGAGCAGACAGCAAATTGCATTTATCAGTGGCAACTAAACTTTCCAAGCAGATGCGAGCTGCTTCAGCGTCAAGAACATGGCAATGTGTATTGTCCAATAATACAGGGTCACCCAGTCTGGGCTTCGGCTAACGTTACATATCTCTTCAGATTTCTGCACTGATCAAAAGCAACGAAGCTTTCCAGGAATACCCTCACTGGATGCAACAGAAACTGTGCCGGAAGTTCCATTACAGAAGGTTAGCACCTTTTTGTGCATAGATGGCCACGCGTGCTTTAATTTCACGCTGGTGTCAATATAACATGTGCACAGTCCCTACATGTATAGTACATCATCGTTACTACATTATTTCCAGTTTCGAGGCACGTCGAGTACTTTACAAAGAGGGTCACGTTCCCCATTTCTTCTACATCCTCATGACAGGGACGGTCATGATGAACGTCAAAGAATATGACAAGAAGAAAGAGAAGACTTTCTCCCACACCATATCACAGGTCTTTGAAGGACAGTCATTTGGGGTAGGTTGTCGGATGTCCCTGAAATCTACGAGTCGGGTAACATTTTTGACCAACGATTCCCAAATGTGTGCATGGCATTGCTCTCCAGGGGCCTTATTCACGAAAGGCTCGCAAACTTTGCGTGCACGCAAAGTGCCATTTTTGCAATATTTCTTATTCATGAAGCCCACGCATNATTTGGGGTAGGTTGTCGGATGTCCCTGAAATCTACGAGTCGGGTAACATTTTTGACCAACGATTCCCAAATGTGTGCATGGCATTGCTCTCCAGCTGTTTAATAAGATATAGGCTACTGCGACATACATGTACACCCCACTCTCGACTTTATATTGGCGAATTAAGGCTAGGGTGTGGTGTCACAGTATTATTCTTTCTAATATCCCTGTTACAATCCAGGAACAAGCCCTGTTGAGAGGTTCTACAAGAGTGACCACAGCCATTTGTAAAACAGCAGTGGAACTTCTTGTCCTATATCAGACGGTGAGTATTTTCCCAACATGTCGAACCATCCTTTTTTCGTCGTAAAATTCAATTCGGTACCATTTGCATCCTCTTCTAAAATATGCTCACCTGTTTTTTCAGGATTTTGACGAAATCATCAAAATACCTTTACAGAATCAGAGACAGAACCATGTGCAATTCATAAAGTAAGTTCTCTCAGAAAAAGATCTGATATCAGTCTAGTATGTTCCTAAACAGTGCTACATCAGTAGCCTATATTGTCGAAGGCTCACTCTATCACTCTAATGCCTTGCAGGTCTTTAGAACTGTTCCATGACTATCCGAGGGAACTGCTTGAAGACAAAAGCAACATGCGAGATTTCTTTTACCAATATTTCAAGTAGGTACACCTATGGCCGTCAACTTCAGAAAGAGGCACATTTGCACTTCAATTACCCACCCAAAGTGCAAAAGTGGTGAATTCATTGAATCTTGATCTTTTTGTCGATACATCCCGTTGTCCAGTTGACTGAACTTCGCAAACGTTGTTTTCCAGAAAAGGTGCAGTCATTGTGAAGAACAATCGGCGACATAAATTCCTGATCATTGTCAAGTCGGTGAGTTCAATGAAAGGTGGACATCAACTGAAACTTTGGCTCGAAGTTCAAACAAAATCAGCCACATCTGTCTGAAAGCATCATGAAGTTATAGTGACGAAGGCAGCAAGCGCTAAGAACCACTGATTACCACAGGATTGTCTGAACGATGCATAATGCATACTACATCATGTAGTACATCATTATTTCATCAGCAGTACTGTATATCTTCGACAGGGACGGTGCAATATCGTGGTCGAGTATAAAAATGCTATGCAGAAAATCCTAGATGAGATGCCGAAACCGACACAAACAGATGAAAAATTGTTCCCCTTGATATGCGATCGGATACGACAGACGCTGATCAACAGGGCCTCCAGTAAGTAGGCCAATAGGCACGTCCGAAACGTGAAAGGCACGATGCAGATGTCAGTGTTACCACTTAAATGTAGCTTTGAAAGAAGCCTACAGTCTGAAGCAGTTAATCTGTGACAGTTTTAAATCGATATCCAATGGTCACATTCATTTTGGATGACTAGCTGAAGTCTCAAACAAATTATTTCCTCCTGATTCTACATGTAGTGAACAGAGTACCGTACTGTGATTAAGCACTGTGCTGCGAGATGCTTACATTTGTTTTATCGGCCGTGCGTTCCCAGTTGTAAGGCTTATGTTTTGTGATCCATCGAGTTCTCTTCTAGGAATGACACTTGATCTCCAAAGAGACCACATGAGGGGCCTGATGATGAAGTCGTTGATGCCAGACATGGCAGGGCCGGGGAGAAAGCTTGCTTTGGAAACAGAAAGAAAGAAAAAGGTCAGTTGACTTAAGACCTGCTTGTCATGATTGCATTCGTTTAATATGCCTCAGTTAGGATAGTATAGCTACATGTATATACATACATAAAATCTTACGTACTGTAAATCTAGGCTACTAAGCCCGAGTACTAGATCTGACATCTTTGAAAAACCATAGTTAGGTGTCTTCAGCGTGTCACAACAGAATTTTGTCGGGTGAGCTAGATTCTATGACTTTCCCAGGAAAACTCCGTCCCATGTGATTACCTTGCAGCCACAACTTGCAATCACCAGAAATCTGTTCGTTTACCTTGTTTCAGAACTTGGTCAAATTGTAGACAGGCTTCTTGCTTCTTCCTGGTAAACTGCTGATACATGTATACCGGTAGGCTACTTACCGCTACAGCAATCTGCCAGTCTCACATTACTTAGTTTCCAAGATCTAAGCCCATTTCCCTGCATATAAAAGCCTTATATACTTGCATGTAATCTCCTTGCTTTCTTCCTTAACCTCATCATCATATTGGCAGAGTTCGGAGACTGATAGCTATGGATCCTTCGAGAGTATCCCAGAGGAATTAGGTGAAGCCGACGAGACCGAGGAGGTAATCGTGTACTAATTGACCAGTAGGCGGCGTGCCATCAACCTTGGTGTACCTTTAGATCGTCACGTGGCATGCAGTCAGAACGTATTGTAACGTTGGCGGCATGATCATGGCCAACCTCTACGCCTCATGTTGCCTTGTGCACCAAGGTGATGAAGGGGTGTATCTCGTAGCTAAGATGACATCATCTATGTCATCTGTGCTTGGCTCGTGGCACTAATCTAGGACTTGCTACATGCAGCAACCTTGGGAAGTTAAGTGGGCACTTGAACAAAACTGCCACTGGTCATGTGAGGGAGCCTAAGTCTTGGGGGTAAAGAACCGTATCATCAGCACGTGCTCGCCCTTTCAGAAAAAAACGAAACTTGTTGAGAAGAAGGAAGAATTGTTGACACCGTTCAGTATCGGAGCTGCTGTGGCAAGGATGGGTGCAGGTGTGTCGGCAAGTCGGAGGAAGGAGGAAGGTACGAATCGCGTACGAAGCCCAGACAGCTCATTCAATCTTCCAGCTTGGACCCAGCCTTCAATCTTCAAGCTTAACTCCCGGGATTCAATACTGAAGCCAGACGTTTCCCGTATGCGTCATGTCGGTCTTCTTGCCTAAGAAGGTGTTGTATTCCAAATTCATTGCTTTCAGAGGCGTCCATGGCAAGAGAATCTGTTCAGACGGGAAAGAAGCGAGCAACTGACCCTAAAGATGAGGTAGGGCAAGCAACTTACAACGTACTACCATAAATATCTGTTGGGGACATCGGCTTGAGTCGTTTGACAACGAACAGACATGACAGATTACTTTGATATCTCTCATGAACGAGGAATGAAGCTGAGAGACTGAAGCTTCGTCATTGTACCATTACATGTATTTCTTCGCAATGCATTGACTTCATCTACTTTTGTTTGTTGTCGTTTTACAGAATGAAGATGAGAGCGCCAAGTGGTCAGGGATGAATTTCAGTGATCTGCCTGGAGAGTATGCCAGGGTAGCCATGCTCCAGGCAGGGGATGTATTCGTAAGTACGGACCCGACCATTCAATTATAACCGCGCTTCTACATGTAGTGTTCGTTGTTATCCCACGCTTCTGATCTCTCATTACAGGGTCTGGAAACGCTCTTCGAGAGCGCGGGGCCTGGGGAAGAAGACTTGCCACTTATTTTAGCAAGCGAAGGTGCCGAGTGTCTCGTCATATCAAAGAAACTATTTCTAGATGGAGCGAACCACAGGGTTCTTCAAGTTGTCAGCGATATGGTGGTCGGGTGGCCGTCAGTGGAATACGTCGGACAGAAGATAAAGGATCAGAAAGACTGGCAAACATACAAACAGATTGTGGTGAACGATGTCGTGCAGCATTCACGGAGGAAGTCAAGGACGATGAGTGCACACATCTGACTGAAACCAACGATGGTTCATGATAGACGGATGCGCTTATAAGGGAAACATCCAGCCAAAGTGTTCCTGACCAGTACTTTGTGGCTTACATTCCGTTGCCGAGTCTAGATGAAGTTCTGGAGTATGAACATCAACACTTTACAACCGAAAATGGACCCCGGGCAAAAATGAGCCCAGTCTAACTAGAAGAGTCTCAATTGCTGGAATACAAAATGGAAGACTCGGTCTGCGCAGTCTGTCAAGGCTAACACCTGTCAGTCTTCGACATCGTATTACTGTATTACCGTGAGGTCTGAGAACATATTACTTATTTAAAGCCTTTTTCTTCCTCCTTGTCCCGTCAGACTATATTCAAACAGGTGGCTGCAGTGCCAGCCATCGAAATGTGGGTTATAAGCTCTTCCATGGTCGATTGGTAAAAACGTCATTCACCAATTCACTTAATATTTCGTGTATTTCACCTTAGTTTGAATGTGTTGCTGTCATCCTTGCGAACAATCAAAAAGGAGAAAGAACAACGAGGCAGATTATGGTAAGAAATCGTTTTTGATCACATCATATTACAAACTTTGCACAGGGATAGTAAAAGTGTGCATTAGAAAGGCCAACTTAACAAGGCTATCAACATACTTTCATTAAAATTTAAAACTGCAGTCATCTTCATTTACCTCTTTTCAGATCTCTCCAAAGACGACTCTTTCAGGTTTTCCAACAAATCTTAACAAACTCTCTTGTTGACAGCTTCCTTAGTCTGTCGTTTCCTCTGACAACGGCCTTTTCTTCTAACCAATATCTCTGACGACCCACCCTTAACAATCCCAATTATAGAAATGATGAGTCGTGTACCCCCCCCCCCCCAACGTGGGTTCTACCGTACATGTATCTGATCTATCAATACCATGAACACACAGATTATACATTAAGTACAGTATCAATAATTTCTCATGATCTCAGGAATACACTTAAAATGAATTCTCTACAACAAACTGTTGAATCGAGAGCCGGACGCCAAAAACAGCGTTAACTGCCCCATTGGGCAATAAACCATTGGCAGTTTTTTCACCTTTTATCGCCTCATTGGGCTACTTTAGATAACAAGGATTCCGAGACCAATCGTGAGGTTCAAACAAGCAGTACACATACAATTCATGTCGGCGAAATTGGAAATCGTGTCTGAGCCGTGTCGTGGAATAAAACTCACAGGAATGAGCAACACATAGGTTTTAGCTCACAGGCTCGCAGAGAAGAGCTCACTAAAATTCCCGTACATGATCTATAGCTTTGCACCAAATCAACAATGCATTATAAATGCATTGAGTAGTACAATCACATTAGAATGCATTGAGTACAATGTAAAGGATCACATTGACATGGTTTCATGAGAAAACTTCAAGATCCTGACGTATTCAGTTTGAGCACCAACAAAATATACCCGGACACAAAGCCTTGGATTCAAAAATTTAGATCAAATCAAATATCAAAATCGTCCAATAAAGGATATTAAACAGGATGAACGTGCTGGGAAATGCAATCCTCGCTATTTTGTCAACTTTGCGCGCCATGTTGCGGCCGTTTGGGTCCAGATTGTGGCACGTTCCGTATGTGTATTCATCTTGAATTTTCTTAAACTGGAAGTAGATAGGGAAATAGGAACATGGTGAAAGGAACTGTGGAATCAAGTTATATCTTTTTTAAAAATCTGATACAGCAGACGAAAGTCTATGATGTCCTATTGGCAATCAATGCTTTTATAAGCCCCATATTGGGAAATCGACCACAATGCACCATCGCTAACAACCCTGTTACCCGATAACAGTATCTCGATGTTGCACCGTTCGCATATTTTTTTAGCCAATAGCCTTAATGCGCTGGTCCACGTGGCAGTAAGTTTAACGGTTGAGCTGCCCACAGAGAGACAACTCCGCGAGAAATCTGCCGTGGAGCAGCGGCTACAGGAAACCATTCAAACGACAACCCACTGGAGATATAACGAGATATCAATCGGGGTAAGAATGTCAATATCCGCAAGAAAAAAGGCACAGTTGGCAGCAACTGATACACTCGGATGAAAGAATGTTTAGACGGAGGACAATGACGTGAAAAACTCGAGATTCATGAACACCGTGTTTATCATTCATTCCAGAACCACTTGCGTATAAAAAACTTAGACAAAGGAGGTTTTGTCATTGTTATCGTGTCAGCCGTTTTTGGATATTATACATGGAAATGAATTGAGAAAGAAAGTAGACCGGGGGGAATAGTCTTCAATGATAACGTCTCTTGTTAGACGTGCCGTGGAGTCGTTCATTGAACGCCGGTCAGGCAACTTAAAGCTGAACTGCGTCAACATAAACGCTTAGCGGTCAAGATATAAAGTAAAAAAGGGAACACGCACAAGCAGACGATTCCCAAGGTAAACGTGTTCGTTTTTCATCATGGAAATTAACCTGGTACCCTGGGCTCCGAAGGTAGGAGCCGTCGGACGCCCAGGGAACCAGGTTACATGGAAATGTGGATAAGAAATGCGCATGCGCTGTATCCTACAAAGAGAAGAAATCTGTTATCAAGCGAACCTGTTCCTCATTGGTCTACAAATACCCCGGTAGTAGTAATCGCTGGCCAGTAAACCTCGATGGTATTAAGTAACCTCAAAGGGCGGGAAACTCTCGGCATTGCCGGCAAAGATACCGATTTCAAGTCCAGTCGGAACTTTCTCGTCTTATTTTTCGGCAATTTCAATTTCAATTTCTCGTCCCGTAAAATGTGTTTCGTGTTTCTTGTGGCCCATCACGGTCGACTGCACAGAAAGTCCGATAGAGTTACCGGCGCCTATCGGCAGTTAGTTACAACGCCATATTTCCCCATGGAGATATAACGAGATATCAATCGGGGTAAGAATGTCAATATCCGCAAGAAAAAAGGCACAGTTGGCAGCAACTGATTCACTCGGATGAAAGAATGTTTAGACGGAGGACAATGACGTGAAAAACTCGAGATTCATGAACACCGTGTTTATCATTCATTCCAGAACCACTTGCGTATAAAAAACTTAGACAACGGAGGCATTGTCATTGTTAGCGTGTCAGCCGTTTTTGGATATTATACATGGAAATGAATTGAGAAAGAAAGTAGACCGGGGGGAATAGTCTTCAATGATAACGTCTCTTGTACGTTTCGTGGAGTCGTTCATTGAACGCCGGTCAGGCAACTTAAAGCTGAACTGCGTCAACATAAACGCTTAGCGGTCAAGATATAAAGTAAAAGAGGGAACACGCACAAGCAGACGATTCCCAAGGTAAACGTGTTCGTTTTTCATCATGGAAATTAACCTGGTACCCTGGGCTCCGAAGGTAGCACTGGTTATTCGTGTAGGAGCCGTCGGACGCCCAGGGAACCAGGTTACATGGAAATGTCACCTGTGGATAAGAAATGCGCATGCGCTGTATCCTACAAAGAGAAGAAATCTGTTATCAAGCGAACCTGTTCCTCATTGGTCTACAAATACCCCGGTAGTAGTAATCGCTGGCCAGTAAACCTCGATGGTATTAAGTAACCTCAAAGGGCGGGAAACTCTCGGCATTACCGGCAAAGATACCGATTTCAAGTCCAGTCGGAGTTTTCTCGTCTTACTTTTCGGCAATTTCAATTTCAATTTCTCGTCCCGTAAAATGTGTTTCGTGTTTCTTGTGGCCCATCACGGTCGACTGCACATAAAGTCCGATAGAGTTACCGGCGCCTATCGGCAGTTAGTTACAACGCATTATTTCCCCAACTAAACCGCCGATGGGCACCGAAAGCACTATCGGACTTTCTGTGCGGTCGGCCCTGGACCGACCGCACAGAAAGTCCGATAGTGCTTTCGGTGCCTATCGGCAGTTTAGTCGATGGGAAAATGCGTTACAATTGACTGCCGATAGGCGTCGGTAGCACTATCGGACTTTCTGTGCGGTCGGCCCTGGTCTTTTGTGTAGGTCGACCTGTAGTGGTGGTCGTTTTGGGTTATTTACGCAGTCCAGCTTTATTTGATTTCGGCAGTATTCACAAAAGTGAGATGAGATTGCTAACGGTAACAATGCTGACGTCATAAATTACATAAAATGTATGCATTTGAACGGACCGAATAGAGTGGGACACCATAATGTTGGTACTTTTCGTATGTTATCTAAAACTGGCAATCGGTGGTCATGATCCGAGCGCTGCAGCAGTGCATGACATGGATGTGTGCTTGGGTAACGAAATTTGGTGAAATTGAGCATTAGGTTAGTTTGATCAGGCAATTGTGAAAAAGGTTTATAAAATCCCCTGCACCGATGAAATGAATTAGCACGAAAGCAGGTTGGAAGTGGACTGGACTGTGATCTTAGCATCAGGGCATATGTAGGAAAAGCATAGTCTATTCCGCGGTAGCCTGAATTTACCAAATTCAGGGCTGACGGCTTTCATACACTCGACGTGTTAGCCCATATTCAGCATATTCAGAAACTTTGATCGAATTTATGATCGTGTGGAACGGGAATTGTTGCATCTTTTTCTGGGACATAAAATTTAAATTCAGGGAGACTTCTGATTTCTCTTACCGCAACCATATACCCTGATAGTTGTCTTGAGTGTAAGATCGCAGGCCTGACGACTCAACGCATAAGACATACGGTGAGGGGTTATAAAAGCTTTGGAAAATACAAGGTTGGAGATCACTATACGAGTTAAGCGAGCGCCGTACGTCGGTGAAATGCAGGTCATCATCAAGTAACACAAAGTTGAGAAACACCAATCGCGCCCGTGGTCGGCAGTAAAAATATCATTTTTAGTGGATTTATTTAGTTTTTTTGAAGAAAGGCCTTGGTCAAGTAAGCAGCAGTACCACCCAGTACAGTAAAACAAACAGAACGAATGTTCCAGGGAATATTTTTCGACACATTTTATCCAATCTGCGAGCTTGATACCGCGTGCTGTTAATTCCTTCGTCTTTATCGTTTGTGGAGGCGTATATGTGTATTCATCCACCATTTTCTGGAACTGAAAACGAAAAATGGAACAGGTAGGTTTGCCTAGTGAACAACATTTAAAAAACGGATATAGAAATGTGCGCGAGTTTTGAACTTTACTTCACTTGTGTCTTGAAAATGTCATTTGGATTTTGAAGATTGGCCACCGTTCTCTCAAGTTTCTGTTTGTTGAGGTTACATGTATTTGTGGCCTCTTTTGAATCGTAATTATCGATTAGTTTGTTCTGTAGTGTCCTTTATCTCGTGTGCCAGCATATCACTTTCATGTTTCGTGAACATGTACCTGTATGTATCATGTGCAAACTACATTGGGATATGTAAGCTATCTCTGACAAAACTTCAGGATCTTATTTTGAACGTCAAAAATGCATTTGGCAATCGTGTTGCCCATTGAATGGGACTGATCAGCATGTTTTATCAACATGATACCATTTGTCAACGAATTGATGAGTCCATAAATCATCTATTAAATTTGACTTCGTTCAGAGGACGTTTCGCAATAAAGTGTGGCGTGCTTGCGTGCTGCATCAATGCATGGATAGACATACATGTAAGTGTGGGTGTAGTGTGCTTACTTTGATGCGCATGCCATTGAGGTTAAAGACGGGGGAGGTGTAAAGAGGTTTCTGCTGCAGTCACATGATCTGAAAACAATGCCACCCAACATAAAAACAAGCCCATAGCAGTCAAAAATGCCCAACCACTGCAAAAAGTTCTGGGTGAAGCGAAAGCTTAGAGGTATAAGTCAGCAACTGGTGAGCATGAAAGTACACGCTGATAGAAAGTTGCACACTTCCAAGATGCTTGCCGAGCGTTTTCGCTGGTATCAAATACTTAAACACAGGTTGAAGCAGGATATTTGGGGATTCGCGTGATACACCAATAAAAAGCAAATGATCACACAGCGAGCGGGACAATCCAAGAGAGATAAGGGGAAACATTCAGAGAAAAATCAAAACCACTTCTAAAAGCACATGTAGGCTACATGTAATCATGCAGGAAAGAATATGGATGTAGTGATTTGTAAAAAAGTTCATCGCGATTATGTCACCCTGTTGTTGGTGTGGCAGCAATTTCCTGCTTCCTTCAGTTTCAATTCCCCATTATTCACAAATTTCATCTATCGCAAGCCAATGGGGGGTTCAAATAGCAGGGTAAATTCGCAGACGACCCGGGCCCATATTCCTGCAACCTTGATAGGTTTTGCCACTTAGAGTGCTCAGTTTGTACTAGAGGCCACAACTAGCAACCAACTAGCTAGCAAGGTTCGATGAATATAGGCCCAGCATGTTTACCAATGGTTACCAACGGTGAAACGGGAATGTCTTATGTACGATATTATGTATTCATGAGCTCGTATCTGGCATGATTTGTTCATCTGTTTTTGATGGCTCGCTCGCTAGGTGCTTGACGACATGAAAGCGTGGTGACTGTGAAATGGGCTGAGAACACAGTCAGCTGAGTACACTGGCATATTGCTGCAACACCTTGAAAGTTCGCAGATTGCGGGGCAGGAGAGTGTACGATGATATGAGATCTTTGATATGACTTACAAGTAGATGACTGAACACGACAGAGATGACTGTTGCACAGAAGGATTTTGTATAGCTGAATATTTCATAAGAATAGCAGTGGCCACTTTTAAATAGACTTACTGCATCTGAAGGCAAGTCTTTGTTGTCTCTCCTCCTCATCTTCACGCTCATCCGCCGTATCTCCACCCTCGCCAGGGTGTTGACGTGATAGCAAACTCTACCATGGCGAAGAAGACGAAGATAACACAAATGGCCATCCATGCATCTATCGCCTTAATGTAGGATACCTAGCAAAGAACAAAGAAAATGTTATACCCGACGTACATGTATATATATATACGTTTATTTCATACTCTTGGTATAGTACATCGTACAAGGGATTCATTGCATCCATTTTCTCGTATAAGTTGCTGTCAAATCGGGCGAGTTTGCTTGATAGGCCAACAGATGTCGAGAGATCTGGTGAAATATACCGAGATCATCTTTTACGACTGGTAGCTTCATAAAGAAGATCTGAAGTTCGCTGACCTGAGGCAGTGTCATCCACAGCCCAATGCTCTGTGTGGTCATCGTAAGAACTGTGAGCACCCCGAGAGATATTCTGGCCGGCACAGCATCTATGTTGATCCAGAACGACACCCAGGAAACACAGACAATCAGCAAACTGGGTAGATACGTCTGGACCACATAATAACCGTATTTTCTCTCAAGGTAGAAACTGACTTTAAGACACGTGAAGTTCCCTGAAAAGAGAACGTTGCTTCCTTTACGTGTGGACAATACAAACCAAACTGAATGCATGAACTCATTCCTAGCCGATCATCGAGGCCTTGGCCGAACTGTCGACCAATTTCTTACACACGATTCAACAGCGCAAGCACAGGTGACAGCACTTATCATGGTTATGCCCCCATCACACTCAGCTCGTTCTCAGTAGATTTATACGTTTATGTTGCCGAACGGGCTCAAACTGTGGGCGAACGGAGTGGCAACTTTTTACAGTCTCTTTACGAATTTCATGGACGGGCTCGGACGGGACGGACGGGTGCTCCAGTCCTTCGAGGCATTATCTGGCCAACGTTACACGTTCTAGCCCGTTTTACGATTATTTAGGACGGGGCAGGACTTTTGAGAACTACTTCACTGCCCTTCAGTGCTCGACTTTGGCTTGCTTTTTTGCAGTATTTCAACTTCCCCACGTTGTTCTGAGTGCACAAAGGACTAAAAAAGTTAAAAGTTAAAGTTTGGGTTTATAGTCTGATATCAACAACGGTAGAGGTGTCATCCGACTTCACACTTTAACCCCAGTCTATCTGATAGCAAACTCTACCATGGCGAAGAAGACGAAGATAACACAAATGGCCATCCATGCATCTATCGCCTTAATGTAGGATACCTAGCAAAGAAGAAAGTAAATGTTATACCCGACGTACATGTAAATAGTACATCGTACAAGGGATTCATTGCATCCAACGTACTGTACAGGACATCGTACAAGCCGTTGACAGTACATCGTGCTGGCCATTCATTATCATAAAGGAATCAAAGCATCTAGCATACATGTACAATATTAGTACATTGTACAGGGCATTCATTGTATCCGACGTACATGTACAGTAGGCCTACATCGTGCAGTGCATCCCATGTATATCCAAGGCACAGTTCTTCCAAAAAAGCTTCTTTATTGTTTGGGAATCGCCGACATAGTAATGGCGCTGCACCACCAACATGAAGTTTTCTCGTATAAGTTGCTGTCAAATCGGGCGAGTTTGCTTGGTAGGCCAACAGATGTCGAGAGATCTGGTGAAATACACCGAGATCATCTTTTACGACTGGTAGCTTCTCGTAAAGAAGACTTGAAGTTCGCTGACCTGAGGCAGTGTCATCCACAGCCCAATGCTCTGTGTGGTCATCGTGAGAACTGTGAGCACCCCGAGAGATATTCTGGCCGGCACAGCATCTATGTTGATCCAGAACGACACCCAGGAAACACAGACAATCAGCAAACTGGGTAGATACGTCTGGACCACATAATAACCGTATTTTCTCTCAAGGTAGAAACTGACTTTAAGACACGTGAAGTTCCCTGAAAAGAGAACGTTGCTTCCTTTACGTGTGGACAATACAAGAAACCAAACTGAACGCATGAACTCATTCCTAGCCGATCATCGAGGCCTTGGCCGAACTGTCGACCAATTTCTTACACACGATTCGACAGCGCAAGCACAGGTGACAGCACTTATCATGGTTATGCCCCCATCACACTCAGCTCGTTCTCAGTAGATTTATACGTTCTTGAAAATGTTGCCGAACGGGCTCAAACTGTGGGCGAACGGAGTGGCAACTTTTTACAGTCTCTTTACGAATTTCATGGACGGGCTCGGACGGGACGGACGGGTGCTCCAGTCCTTCGAGGCATTTAATCTGGCCAATGTTACACGTTCTAGCCCGTTTTACGATTATTTAGGACGGGGCAGGACTTTTGAGAACTACTTCACTGCCCTTCAGTGTGACAGTACCTTAAATAATATGGGCGATCGACTTTGGCTTGCAGTATTTCAACTTCCCCACGTTGTTCTGAGTGCACAAAGGACTAACGCTTGGGTTTTCTCGCCCAGCGTGCCCTGCTTGACTCATTGTGGAGTCAACCACCGAAAGAAGAGGGTCGTGAATAATGCACGAAATTGTGAGTCCGATGATAAACCGACGACAAGCTTAGCTTTCACCCCAGTGGGTGATGAGACCATAAATATTTCAGCGACAATGTACATGTATTTCTTATCTTCGCTCCTGCAGCGGACAACAGGGTGGCTTAATTTAATATCGCAGAGATACTTGATTTATACTAAAGTTTTGCCGGCATTTTGCCAACATTATCTGTTGCCAACATCCTGATTCTCGGCGAAAAACTACAACCCCCGAGATGAACGTACCGATGTCAAACTAAATTGTTCTCTTGGGGTAAATTTAATAGTTATTTGGGAAAACGCTTCATTCAGCAAGACCCACGTGGCTTACAAATTACTCTATCTTGTAAAATATCAAGGTTATTGTTATCTGGATTGTTTTTTATCGACTTCCCCAACAGTCCAATGTTCTTTCTGATCGTTATCCAGTCCGCAGAGAGAACGTAACTTTATAAACAATTACCAAAGCGCCGGTGCCTTCTTTAGTAACCTTGTTGAGTGCCTAAATTGTCACTACAGAATCCACGAAAGTGGATTAAGGATAAACCAGGTCTAACTGACACCGCCTATGATGCAGTAAATGGCACGGCGTGTTGGGGGTAACAAAAGAAGTCACCTTGACAGATTCAAGCCTGAAGCGAAAGAGACTTCTGATAAACGCTTTCTCCGGTCAACATGCTACTGGTCTTTATTCTATCAAGCATCCTTTCGTGGCAATCTTCATCACGACAATGACAGATCACTTTGAAACCAAAAAACAAAGAGCCATGCCGCGTTGCCTCAGAGATAATCCTAAGTGACACGGTCCAAAAGAAACTGTTTCTTCCTGTCTTCCAAAGCAGAATAATGGATGATAAGATGTGTGGGTTTTGGTGATTATCTCAGAGGAGTCACCGACACATAAACGGAAAGCAATCGCTTTCTTATGGTTTCCAGTAAAGTAATGGACAATTCATGTGTGGATTTTGTGCTTCACCCAGAACAATACCACAGGATTAATCAACATTGCTGGCGTTTTAGAACTATTTCACTCAGTTGATTTCCCAAATGTGAGCGTTCTCTTGGACCGCATTTTCTTTGGCGCCTCATGTGCAGCCAACAGTTCTTCGCACGGTAACCATTACTTTCTTAATGGCAGTCTCTACCAGCCAAGTCCGTCAGCTGAAGACCTTTCTGTGCTATCTCATCTCTGCGAGTTTTATGTCCGCGAATGGCTAACGGATACGATTTCCAACGTGGAGTCTAGACATGAATTTGTATGTGAGCTGCCAGCTTTAAGAAAAGCTCCACTCCCCTTTCAAACTCGGAGTAATTAAACTTCGAATTCACGACTTGATGAAGATTTGCATCACTTATAAAGATAAAAGCAGCAAAATACTTTCCGTAATCGTTGCATCTGAGGGAGTGGGAGAGAGCATGTTAAAAATTAATAACATTGCTCTTTTGAAGGGAATAAACCCATAATATCTGCCGATGAAAACTCGGGAAAGCTATGAATCAAAGCTGCATATAAGAGGTGTAAGATGGATTATCCTCGGCAGTGCCATTTAGCTAGGATGCTACCTATTACTAAGGTAGTTCTTTCTCTTCGTAATACGGGCTGATCAAAATATAGCCGTATATTTTGTTAAAGATGACAAACGTCATGAAAGTGGTAATGGATCCATCTGAAAACCATACATCTTTTTTTCTATCATTTTAGTAATAAGCCTAACTCTCATCAAATCCAGAGGAACTGACTAAGTTACTTGATCCTTTCTCCCAAAAGTGACGTTCATTAAACACTCGCATTACCTTCAAGCCAATTCACTGAAGACAAATTACTATTGAGAACGATCCGATCCTTTCATCCAACTCTGCTGCTGATGGAAACGTGACACAACGCAACACAATAAAACTTAAGTCCCACCTGTAATGTATTCCCCTCTGCATTCGCCTTCCTTGTGGTCGACCAGGCTAAACTGTGGCAACTCTAGCCCTGATTGCATCTGAACAGGCGTTTCGTTCCTCCAGCGGAAGAGCATCTCATCGGTCGTGTAAGCATCTGTGAGAAGAATGTCGAGGAAATGAAGGATATTTTTGGTAAACGTTAAGTTACGTTGAGTGTCCGAAGCAGATGTTTTTTGTTTAAAGGCTGGTTGTAGGATTTCAGCGGTAAGTGAATTCCTTCCTGTGCGGGTTTCAGCGTCCGTGTTTTTTATTGGGCAATATTGTGTACAAAGAAAAAGCAACTTTGGTAAGTGTGGAACACTGCAGTTCTTTAAGATACATGTCTATTATTTGCACTACACTGTAAAAACTAATGAACTCCAGAAACCCATCCTTGTCCACTGACTGGATCCGTTTGCCATGGGTTTCTTTAAATGGGTACAAGAGAATGGGTTCATGGTACCCAGAACATTTGTTCTTCGGGTATGAAATGAATAGGTCCTTACGTTGCAGTAACCCATAATGACCAGTTTCATAGGTCACTTTGGCCCATCTACGATTGTTACCCGTGGGGTGTTGGCACCCATGAACAGCTTTCGGGTCCAACTGACCTACTTCTAGGTTTATGCTACCCAGTCGGGTCATTTGAACCCATGGGGAAATAACTATTTGTACCCATGGGACCGGACGATTTTTTACACCGTATCGAAGGTCGAATCTAATATCGCTGTGCATGATCACCATTAGTTTCACCGAGATTTCCTAACTATGTCAATGGGAACTCATTACAGTGCAGTAATAATGATCTCACACCGAGAACGAGTTGAAAATTAACATCTCCTTCATAAACCGCCCGATGACACTTCACCGATTTGGTCCAGAAATATCGTCAGCTTGAGCAATCTTGAGTTTGGTAATCTAGCTACTTACAGCTCTCAAGTTTGACTTCACAAATTTGTTTGTCCAGCGGGAACTTTTGTAGGTTCATCGGACACGTCAAACGTAACGAGATTCTGAAAGAGGAAATAGAAAAAAATACATGTACAATGAGATATGGGTTCACATCTCTTAGAGGACGTAAGCGGTGGAGTTAAGCCGTGAATGGACTTGGAGACAAGCCAATGCCTTTTACCGTTGACTGTAAAGCACAGTACCATCACTGTGAATCCTCATCAACCGGTTAGGTAATGTTAGAGTATGGAATGAAGCAGCTTTCTCGTTTTGAAAGAACAAATCAGGCATCCACATTCTTTGTATGAGGCGACTGTCCAAGGTTATCCGACTTAGGTTGTTCAAATGATCAAAGCGAAGTCGAGTATCTGTCCAGGACTGGCGGATGTAAACCTGGATGGCATAATCCTGTAACGAACAAGGAAATAGATTTTCTTCGTGTACATTTCAACAAATTCCACCCAAATACGTGTGGGGGTTGACTCGATCACTCACTGAAAAACCCTGCTTCGTCAAAATGACGAACTTAGGTTCGTTTTCCATTTATCACCAAACTGAGTATCTGATCCGCCGAAATAACAATTCACGGTTCATCATTTGGACGAACCTTGTTAGAGATTATTTGAGATACAACAAGGGTTTGTCAAAATGATGAACCGTGGATTGTCATTTCGACGAATTAGATACTCAGTTTGGTGATAAATGGAAAACGAACCTACATGTAATTTCGTCATTTTGACGAAGCAGAGTTTTTCAATGCTGGGTCTGTCTGGTTAGACGCCATCACCTTGGTGATGGTCTCGTCCTGTTGTTCTCTTAAAAAAGTGACTGCCCATCCTTGCTCAATCAAGATGGCCCAACAAACCGGTGGAGTTTTAAAGATTGAAACACCTACCATACTTTCTACAATTATCGAGTCAAAACTGTTGATAAATAGATCACACGTCACGATAGTCGGACTATCTGAAAATTGAAGATTTGGAAAAAGGCAATGATTTATGTTCTGAGCCTTGATCCAAAACGGTGCTGAGGGAACGCAAGCATAACCACAAAGTCATGATTTCTCATAGATTATTGCCAACGCAAGCTATTCATCTCCTCGAAAATGCGATGATATTAGAGCCTATTCTGAAAGTCATAGATCTTTCCGCCTTGAACGGATGCCTAGAATCTATCCCAGGCTATAATCATTAACGTAAGTGGCCGAGAGATTGATGCTACTCCAAATCTCCACCGCCTATCTTTATATACTTCCCCTCCGCCAATGGCAGCCTTACGCCACGACGCAAAATCGTCTTGGGAATTCGTGTGACGACGATTCCCGTTCGTCATATTTCAGTGATACATTTTCTTACAAGATGTGTGGAGGTCAAAAGCCTTAAGTTAGGTGTCTCCATTACGCAGTATTGATTATGTTTGTAGCCACTGCAGTATAAATCTTCTCGTCCCAGATGGCCTTTGACACATTAGATTCTCTTTAGGGAACTCGTGGTTTAGGAAGACATTTGCTACTTTCGACGTTAAGAGCTGGTAACATGGGAATACCCGGCGAAGTTTAATGTCACTGGAGCCAAGGTACCAGACTGGGCATTCGTTTAACTGGCTTTTAAATGTTTGTTTAAAAAGAAAATCTGATGGTGATTTATCTGTAACGACTATGTTACTGCTACCTAAGGCTATCAAAGAGCGACATCATTAGCAACCTGTCTTTTCAATTTTTTATATACATGCATTTGTAACTTGGAATGACTTTAAAAATAGCTGTTATAGCTGGTGAAATGTTGCAGACAGATATAAATGACAAAAAAGAACAAGTCTGTCTTCCACACTGACATACTAAATGGCACAGACATCGTTTTTCTTTGTCTAAAACTGCCATCCAGTCTGGATTCCCGTACAAGTTATCGACGATTTTTAACACTAATATTGAAATCACACGTTGGGGAAAAGGTATCAACGCCACAATGTCACTTTTTCAATACCGGTACATCCTTCGAAGAACTACGCCAGTGACGAATGAACCGGCACTGATGCTGCTCACTGACGAGGAAATTAATACGCAGCAATCCCTGAAGACGAAAGAATTCTTCACACCGTCTACGTCAGAGCAGGGCTGGTGGTCGCGACAATTAATTTCCTACCACGCGACATCCTGGTAAATCGCTTTTCCCAACGTTCTTGTCGTGTTCACAGCCACAATGGATGATAAACACGAACGAGTGTTTGAGTGTGTGCCTCACAAGAATGCACAAAAAAAGGAGCAAAGGTTTAATGAAAGAGAGAACTTACCTTCACTGTCCATTGGTCTGTGTGATAGCAGTGAGTCCACAATCCCGGAAAGCTTGTGGTGGTAAGACCTGAAGAAGAATGCTGACACTGATTGCTTATGCTACGTTTACATTATGTTCCGGCGGCCACGGCAATCACGTTTCAGGCCACCGTGGACAAAACGGCATGGACGTGAGATAACGCGGGGGACGGGATGGGCAAACGTGAGGAAACGTATAGTAAGACCTAACAAAACTTGAATACAGAGAAAAAAATGGCCAAAATCCCACGGCGCACTACGTTTCGGGCAAACGGGGCTGCCGTGGTGACCGGGAACATAGTGTAAACCTAGCATTAGAACACATGACTAGCGATGCAGTAACTGGACAATGACAGAGAGAAGGCTACATCTGGCACGTCGATTTTACTCGCTCAGCGGCAGCAAAGAAAATACTAGAGGCACAGTGATCTGCATGGCAGGTCACATGGATTATGGGTTCGCCCATTGACCATCCAAGCGCCAACGGCCCTACTGAAATGTGCACCCAAAACCAAGTCTGCCTGACCTTCAAGGAAATAGACGGCATGGATGGGGCGATTGACCAATCATGATTCACGTGACTTGCAGATCCTTGTACTTCCAAGATTGACCGAAAAGACAGTAATGGTTACTTTATTTGCAAGGAGTGGAAGGAAGTCAAATTAGATGTGACCTCATGACTATACGAGCAACTGCAGTTCTAAACAACACTTAATCTCTGCAACAACAACCCCCAACGCCTTACTACCACAACAAATATCCTAGAAGTGTATGACTTCACATAGAAATGACTTCCAGCCTCATGGTTAACCAAGATTTATGGCGACCAAAGGTCAAGTCATTCAGGGGCAGCCTTTCGCTTATGGCAAGTTGCAAGACCGCTCCCCTTATCGCTTCACCGCGGACAAATGCGTCGTCACATTCTCCCAAAGTGAAGTAGGCCTAGGGCCTACGAAATTGTACACTGTCATATCTATATGTGCCTGCATCTCCCAGACTGCTCTCTAGTGAGGGTCGTCATTCCTCGTAAGTAATTCGGAGTTCGTGTGGCGAATACATGGTAAGACCAGCGGGACAGTCTATCATTCAAGGTACCACTGGCAGTCGCCCACTGCATATTCATTCAAGGTGAAGCTGATAGGTGTTCTTATGGATGCACCGTGCCGCAGCGCTCATCAAGCTGGCTGGTCACATCCGATGTGCTGGAGAACGGATCCATCACAAACTCATTAAAAAGTTCAATTATCGGGAGGAGCATCGTTAGGCCGAAGTGAAGATGTAGATTAAAAATGGTACCGTCAACTGAACGAATTTAGACTGGTGCAGTTCGTAGCAATTAGGTTACTTCAAACCCACTTGAACCAAACAGAAACATTTGACCGGACAGCACGGGAAATCTTCATGTTGACGGGAAATGCATTTAACAAGTTAAACAGGAAAGCACAAAACCAATGGGGAGTGCAAATGAGAACTGAAGGGCCATATTCAGTGGCACTTCCATTATATTGCTGTCAGAGTTCGTGTGCCTCTGCGAGAAGCAACAATCTTGTATGTATTACAAATGAAAGACAGCAACATTGCTTGACGCTGCACCACCAGATTGCATTTCACGCTGTCAAAACAGTAAGCGCCAGTGTTGCATGCTGAGATCTGCTAAAGGGATACCTATTGGTTTCTTTGGCGTGTTTTCTGAAAGCATTGTACGATACGTGGAGTGTTAACAATGACATGTGTGGAGACATAGTGACTGAGAGATGCTGCCGATAGCACCGTCTATCAAAACAAACGATCGTAATTGCTCGGCTTGTTATAAACGAGAAAATGAAAGAAGAATCTTGTTTTCGATTAAATGGGTGTCAGCTCTAAGAGGAAACTACATGTAATAAATAAACAAAGAGGAAACCAATTTGTTCGTGTTGTAGGACTACTCACTGTCTCGCTGCTTCTGACTTGTAGACTTTATGACCGACAACAAGAGGAGATAACCACATTCCTATGACGATGAACAAAGGCCACGGACGGAATGCTAAATGAAACTTCAAGGTTTCCATCTTGACGACCGCCTAACAATCTGGAATATAAAGCTCGCCAAATGTAATTGGCTGATTGCTTCGACGTCTACTAACGCCTTCGCTGATTGGTTAATTTCGGATTTCGAATTTCGGATTTCAAATTTCGAATTTCGGATTTCGAATTTCGGATTTCAAATTTCGGATTTCGAATTTCGGATTTCGAATTTCGGATTTCAAATTTCGGATTTCGAATTTCGGATTTCGAATTTCGGATGAGCCTTCTGGGCTTTCGTACATAATGACCAGTTTCATAGGTCACTTTGGCCCATCTACGATTGTAACCCGTGGGGTGTTGGCGCCCATGAACAGCTTTCAGGTCCAACTGACCTACTTCTAGGTTTATGCTACCAGTTGGGTCATTTGAACCCATGGGGAAATCACTATTTGTACCCATGGGACCGGACGATTTTTTACAGTGATACCGTATCGAAGATCGAATCTAATATCGCTGTGCATGATCACCATTAGTTTCACCGAGATTTCCTAACTCTGTCAGTGGGAACTCCTTACAGTGCAGTAATAATGATCTCACACCGAGAAAGAGTTGAAAATTAACATCTCCTTCATAAACCGCCCGATGACACTTCACCGATTTGGTCCAGCAATATCGTCAGCTTGAGCAATCTTGAGTTTGGTAATCTAGCTACTTACAGCTCTCAAGTTTGACTTCACAAATTTGTTTGTCCAGCGGGAACTTTTGTAGGTTCATCGGACACGTCAAACGTAACGAGATTCTGAAAGAGGAAATAGAAAAAAAATACATGTACAATGAGATATGGATTCACATCTCTTAGAGGACGTAAGCGGTGGAGTTAAGCCGTGAATGGACTTGGAGACAAGCCAATGCCTTTTACCTTTGACTGTAAAGCACGGTACCATCACTGTGAATCCTCATCAGCCGGTTAGGTAATGTTAGAGTATGGAATGAAGCAGCTTTCTCGTTTTGAAAGAACAAATCAGGCATCCACATTCTTTGTATGAGGCGACTGTCCAAGGTTATCCGACTTAGGTTGTTTAAATGATCAAAGCGAAGTCTAGAATCTGTCCAGGACTGCCGGATGTAAACCTGGATGGCATAATCCTGTAACGAAGAAGGAAGTGGATTTTCTTCGTGTACATTTCAACAAATTCCACCCAAATACGTGTGGGGGTTGACTCGATCACTCACTGAAAAACTCTGCTTCGTCAAAATGACGAACTTAAATGTAATGTACATGTAGGTTCGTTTTCCATTTATCACCAAACTGAGTAGGCCTATCTAATTCGTCGAAATAACAATTCACGGTTCGTCATTTGGACGAACCTTGTTAGAGATTATTTGAGATACAACAAGGGTTCGTCAAAATGACGAACCCTGGATTGTCATTTCGACGAATTTGATACTCAGTTTGGTGATAAATGGAAAAACGAACCTAAGTTCGTCATAAAGCAGAGTTTCTCAGTGCTGGATCTGTCTGATTAGACGCCATCACCTTGGTGATGGTCTCGTCCTGTTGTTCTCTTAAAAAACTGCCCATCCTTGCTCAATCAAGATGGCCGAACGAACCGGTGGAGTTTTAAAGAAACACCTACCATACTCTCTACGATTATCGAGTCAAAACTGTTGATAAATAGATCACACGTCACGATAGTCGGACTATCTGAAAATTGAAGATTTGGAAAAAGGCAATGATTTATGTTCTGAGCCTTGATCCAAAACGATGCTGAGGGAACGCAAGCATAACCACAAAGTCATGATTTCTCATAGATTATTGCCAACGCAAGCTATTCATCTCCTCTAAAATGCGATGATATTAGAGCCTTTTCTGAAAGTCATAGATCTTTCCGCCTTGAGCGGATGCCTAGAATCTATCCCAGGCTATAATCATTAACGTAAGTGGCCGAGAGATTGATGCTACTCCAAATCTCCACTGCTTATCTTTATATACCTCTCCTCCGCCAATGGCAGCCTTACGCCACGACGCAAAATCGTCTTGGGAATTCGTGTGACGACGATTCCCGTTCGTCATATTTCAGTGATACATTTTCTTACAAGATGTGTGGAGGTCAAAAGCCTTAAGTTAGGTGTCTCCATTACGCAGTATTGATTATGTTTGTAGCCACTGCAGTATAAATCTTCTCGTCCCAGATGGCCTTTGACACATTAGAATCTCTTTAGGGAACTCGTGGTTTAGGAAGACATTTGCTACTTTCGACGTTAAGAGTTGGTAACATGGGAATACCCGGCGAAGTTTAATGTCACTGGAGCCAAGATACCAGACTGGGCATTCGTTTAACTGGCTTTTAAATGTTTGTTTAAAAAGAAAATCTGATGGTGATTTATCTGTAACGACTATGTTACTGCTACCTAAGGCTATCAAAGAGCGACATCATTAGCAACCTGTCTTTTCAATTTTTTATACATGCATTTGTAACTTGGAATGACTTTAGCTGTTATAGCTGGTGAAATGTTGCAGACAGATAATGACAAAAAAGAACAAGTCTGTCTTCCACACTGACATACTAAATGGCACAGACATCGTTTTTCTTTGTCTAAAACTGCCATCCAGTCTGGAATCGCGTACAAGTTATCGACGATTTTTAACACTATTATTGAAATCACACGTTGGGGAAAAGGTATCAACGCCACAATGTCACTTTTTCAACACACGTACATCCTTCGAAGAACTACGCCAGTGACGAATGAACCGGCACTGATGCTGCTCACTGACGAGGAAATTAATACGCAGCAATCCCTGAAGACGAAAGAATTCTTCACACCGTCTACGTCAGAGCAGGTGGTCGCGACAATTAATTTCCTACCAGTGACATCCTGGTAAATCGCTTTTCACAACGTTCTTGGCGTGTTTACAACCACAATGGACGATAAACACGAACGAGTGTTTGAGTGTGTGTCTCACAAGAATGCACAAAAAACGGGCAAAGGTTTAATGAAAGAGAGAACTTACCTTCACTGTCCATTGGTCTGTGTGATAGCAGTGAGTCCACAATCCCGGAAAGCTTGTGGTGATAAGACCTGAAAGAAGAATGCTAACACTGATTGCTTAGAACACGTGACTTGCCATGCAGTAACTGGACAATGACAGAGAGAAGGCTACATGTAGCACGTCGATTTTACTCGCTCAGCAAAGAGAATACTAGAGGCACAGTGATCTGCATGGCTTATGGGTTCGCCCATTTGACCATTCAAGCGCCAACGGCCCCACTGAAATGTGCACCCAAATCCAAGTCTGCCTGACCTTCAAGGAAATAGACGGCATGCATGGGGCGATTGACCAATCATGATTCATGTGACTTGCAGATCCGTGTACTTCCAAGATTGACCGAAAAGACAGTAATGGTTACTTTATTTGCAAGGAGTGGAAGGAAGTCAAATTAGATGTGACCTCATGACTATACGAGCAACTGCAGTTCTAAACAACACTTAATCTCTGCAACAACAACCCCCAACGCCTTACTACCACAACAAATATCCTAGAAGTGTCTGACTTCACATAGAAATGACTTCCAGCCTCATGGTAAACCAAGATTTATGGCGACCAAGGTCAAGTCATTCAGGGGCAGCCTTTTGCTTATGGCAAGTTGCAAGACCGCTCCCCTTATCGCTTCACCGCGGACAAATACGTCGTCACATTCTCCCAAAGCGAAGTAGGGCCTACGAAATTGTACTGTCTGTCCTATCTATGTGCATGCATCTCCCAGACTGCTCTCTGGTGAGACTCGTCATTCCTCGTAAGTAATTCGGAGTTCGTGTGACGAATACATGGTAAGACCAGCGGGACAGTCTATCATTCAAGGTACCACTGGCAGTCGCCCACTGCATATTCATTCAAGGTGAAGCTGATAGGTGTTCTTATGGATGCACCGTGCCGCAGCGCTCATCAAGTTAGCTGGTCACATCCGATGTGCTGGAGAACGGATCCATCACAAACTCATTAAAAAATTCAATTATCGGGAGGAGCATCGTTAGGCCGAAGTGAAGATGTAGATTAAAAATGGTACCGTCAACTGAACGAATTTAGACTGGTGCAGTTCTTAGCAATTAGGTTACTTCAAACCCACTTGAACCAAACAGAAACATTTGACCGGACAGCATGGGGAAATCTTCATGTTGACGGGAAATGCATTTAACAAGTTAAACAGGAAAGCACAAAACCAATGGGGAGTGCAAATGAGAACTGAAGGGCCATTCAGTGGCACTTCCATTATATTGCTGTCAGAGTTCGTGTGCCTCTGCGAGAAGCAACAATCTTGTATGTATTACAAATGAAAGACAGCAACATTGCTTGACGCTGCACCACCAGATTGCATTTCACGCTGTCAAAACAGTAAGCGCCAGTGTTGCATGCTGAGATCTGCTAAAGGGATACCTATTGGTTTCTTTGGCGTGTTTTCTGAAAGCATTGTACGATACGTGGAGTGTTAACAATGACATGTGTGGAGACATAGTGACTGAGAGATGCTG
Source organism: Notospermus geniculatus (assembly GCA_002633025.1). NCBI lineage: Eukaryota > Metazoa > Nemertea > Pilidiophora > Heteronemertea > Lineidae > Notospermus > Notospermus geniculatus. Next base: position 743,703 of record NMRB01000019.1, on the reverse strand, counting down.
CCGATAGCACCGTCTATCAAAACAAACGATCGTAATTGCTCGGCTTGTTATAAACGAGAAAATGAAAGAAGAATCTTGTTTTCGATTAAATGGGTGTCAGCTCTAAGAGGAAACTACATGTAATAAATAAACAAAGAGGAAACCAATTTGTTCGTGTTGTAGGACTACTCACTGTCTCGCTGCTTCTGACTTGTAGACTTTATGACCGACAACAAGAGGAGATAACCACATTCCTATGACGATGAACAAAGGCCACGGACGGAATGCTAAATGAAACTTCAAGGTTTCCATCTTGACGACCGCCTAACAATCTGGAATATAAAGCAGAAACAAACGTTGATGAGACCGAGCAAGCAACTGTTTGTAGTTAACTTTCAATCCTTGACCTCGGACTGGACGACGTCAAAAGGTTTGTACCAGTGACAAAGACAACATGTTGACCAGTCGACCCAACATCTCTTCACTCAAGACTGGTGATGACTGGAGATAGTCGTACATCCAAATCGTCTGACGATTACCATTGAGCGGAGTCCCACCCATTATTATATCTGCCTTGTTGAATACGGGAAGGTTTCCCTGAGTCTGTATCGGGATGGGATATGTCTGGAATTATATCAGGACCTTGTTGACGGCAAGAGCTAATCGGAAACATGATGGCCTAACAAGCGACAAGGAGAACGTCCGACAACATATTAAAAACCGTACATCGCGGATTTTGTGTTAAATATTCCTTTTATTGAAATCATACAGTTTGACATACATCTGCCCTTATCTTTACTAATTTTGCGTCTTAAGTCGTGGTTATCGTCAGTCTGTCTTACATGGCCGTTTTTATGTTCTTTTTTCAGATTCTTCGATTCCTGTCACATGGTTGATGATTTATTTGTAGGCTACTTTCCCTTGTTTCCAAAAGCTGGTGAAATAATTATTTTATAACAGGTTTCTAAGGTGAAAGACATAGCTTCACCGGTCTCGAACCCACGGCCCCTCGCATAAGGCCTTGTTGACGCAGAATCCCAGGGGCCGTGTGCACAAAACATCTTAAGTGTAAAATTGTCCTTATCTTTTGTTTGGAACGATAGTTTAAGGGAAATTTTACACTTAAGATGTTTTATGCATACGGCCCCAGGTTCCTAATAATTTTTTTATCGTGGAGATGCATCGTATATTAGGAAATAGCTGATTTGTGAAGCCAAAAAGAAGGCTGTTTTGAGTCTAAGATACTTGCAGCTTTCGGTGTTTCGGTCCACCATTCACCGGTGTATGAAACCAATCAAGTGACATGATTCAGGAACGGCCACGCAGGGGATATTTATTAGCAAACTAATATAGCTTGTGCCGTTCTACAAAACATTCTCCAAACGAGAATGTATGAAGGTTATGGGAAATGATTGCCCGATCCACGGCTCATTGTCGGCCCTCGTCGTGTTGGTATGATTTGGACTTGCCAACACTAAATAAGCTTCTCCTCGACCGCTATTGAGGTGTCAGGAAGAACTACAATACTTATTTCTATCATATAAGTCAACGGATTATAATTGATCATCACTATATTTTGCCAGCGAGATGAAATCTCCTTGTTAGATTTTATGTCCCCCTCAACAGGGTGATTCCGTTGGCCGGTAAACCTCTTACTCTACCGCGGTGTTCTTGTAGATGAAGTTAACGAGATGATTTGCAGACGAGTGTCATTACAGAACCAATAATCACTTTCAGACTCATGAAATAAAACTCTGATGGCTCTCCGCTTTAATTAACTGACGTCAACTATATGTGGTAAAAAGGAAAAACCGTGGATTAAAGCTATAATCATGAGGCGGATGAGGAAGATGATGATACCCTTGAACTCTTATCAATAATATTATGTTGGAATGATTTTCGTAGAAGATCGCCAAGTGGGGTTTATTCTTTAACCGTATTCGAAGAGGCTGCCGATCTGATATTCATCAGAGGTCAGTCAAGTATTCTGGAAAGTTGTTGACCATGTTTACGACCTCCGTGACTCACTGCGTCTCTATCAAGCAGCTTAGATCGACGAACTTTCCCCATACTCCAGACTTTTCTCCTTATTGTTCATGAGGGTCATCGAATTTAATCAGTCCGGAAGATTATAAAATTAGATGAGATTTGGTCTTGGCCCAGAATACGCTGATAGGTGTCGCCTTGATTTGGTCTTGTTTGTTTCTTTTTAATCTTGTAAATATTTTTACCTCGTGGATGTTTTATAATAACTATGTATATATGTGAAATAAGAAATAAACGGGTTTCCAAGGTGAAGGTCATCACGCCCTTCTTCCAGACTCGAACCCACGGACTCTCGCATAAAGGCATCAACCGCCAGCACTAAGGGACAAACGCCTCAAACCACTAGGCTAAATCCCTATCTTCAAAAAAGATAGTTCAATAGCCCGTGTTAAAGGAGGCATCCATCAGTACCCTGCGAGTAGCCCAAACAATCTCCGAACCCAAACTGTTTTAAGTTATGCAAGGGGTCACGTAAAGGAGATATAAATAATAGATGTGAAATAAGAAATAAACGGGTTTCCAAGGTGAATATATGGATGTATGTGATAAATATTTTATAATTTTCTGTACTCAAAATTTTATCTCGTGAATGTGTTGTGATAATAACTATGTATATGAATGTATGTGATAAATATTTTATAATTTTATGTACTCAAAATGAGCGAGGAAATAATTCTTATCTATCTTGGCCCACAGCACGCTGACGGACTCAACACATATATCCATATCAGCATTCCAATTTCTGAACATCACACGAATATACCATGATTTGGTCCCACCCAGTCGAATGACACATAAGTACCATGATTGTTTTGGGCCCCAAGGAATGATCACCGATTGCCACATCGCATCAAACTCCTTCTCCGATATCCCCAACATAAGCACAAATAAGCCCGGACATCCTGGCAATAAGAGCATTGTATCAATCGTGCAGTCAAATAACAGTTTTTTACCACAATAATGGTATGAGCAAACGCTCGGTGACAGATCTGATACGCCGTGTTGCCCAGGGTGGCGGTCCGACAGATTTGTCGATGATATTCTGGGACAGTGATGGACGAATATGGTAATCCAATTGGTCTGTCGGTACCGTCACTTGGCTCAGACTCAGAGAGAACGTTTTACTAGGTATCCGCCACGGATTACTGACGACAACGTACGACTGTCTGTACGGTAGGATTAATGCATAACGCATGCATGGGATTATTGCCGTACGTAGTCGTNTACTCAAAATGAGCGAGGAAATAAATCTTATCTATCTTGGCCCACAGCACGCTGACGGACTCAACACATATATCCATATCAGCATTCCAATTTCTGAACATCACACGAATATACCATGATTTGCTCCCACCCAGTCGAATGACACATAAGTACCATGATTGTTTTGGGCCCCAAGGAATGATCACCGATTGCCACATCGCATCAAACTCCTTCTCCGATATCCCCAACATAAGCACAAATAAGCCCGGACATCCTGGCAATAAGAGCATTGTATCAATCGTGCAGTCAAATAACAGTTTTTTACCACAATAATGGTATGAGCAAACGCTCGGTGACAGATCTGATACGCCGTGTTGCCCAGGGTGGCGGCCCGACAGATTTGTCGATGATATTCTGGGACAGTGATGGACGAATATGGTAATCCAATTGGTCTGTCGGTACCGTCACTTGGCTCAGACTCAGAGAGAACGTTTTACTAGGTACCGCCACGAATTACTGACGACAACGTACGACTGTCTGTACGGTAAGATTAATGCATAACGCATGCATGGGATTATTGCCGTACGTAGTCGTCAGTAATCCGTGGCGGATACAAAATATAACAATGTCACGATGTTCAGAAACACATTGAGATCGTTAAGTGTTGGACAGGATCGAATCGTGGCTGTGACTGACCATGCTGACCTCAGTTTTCTGTGAAGTACCGGTAACTTATGCACCAGAGCGGCGGACTATTCCTTGAGGCTCGGTTCATACCACTCCACCTCATTCTGTCGGCGTACGTGTATCGTAGGCCGGAGTGGACAAAAGTCTCCATTTAGGTATCATACCTAAATAGAATTAGGTACTATACCTAAATCAACCAACCACATGCCAGGAATTAGGTATCATACCTAAATCGATTTAAGTACCATACCTAAATCGACCAATAACAGGCCAGGAATTAGGTATCATACCTAAATCGATTTAAGTAGGCCTACCATACCTAAATCGATTTAAGTACCATACCTAGATCGATTTAAGTACCATACCTAAATCGATTTAGGTATGATACCGAATTCCTGGCCTGCTATTGGTCGATTTAGGTATGGTACTTAAATCGATTTAGGTATGATACCTAATTCCTGGCCTGTTATTGGTCGATTTAGGTATGGTACCTAATTCCTGGCCTGTTATTGGTCGATTTAGGTACATGTATGATACTTAAATCGATTTAGGTATGATACCTAATTCCTGGCATGTGGTTGGTTGATTTAGGTATGGTACCTAATTCTATTTAGGTATGATACCTAAATGGAGACTTTTGTCCACTCCGGCCTACGATAGACGTACATGAACCCTTTCTACTCTGTTTGGACATCGATAATGAAGGAAGCCCGGTGTTGCGCGACATCAACCCTAGAACACTTACTGAGTCGTTCCATGTTGCCAAATTACGTCTAATGCTTTATCGGTACAGATTGGTTTCGTAATTGCTTTTTATTGAGATGAAGTGTTATAATCACGAACATTATCGCCGTAAAATGGCGAGAATACACCATCCATCTTTGTTAGCGTACTAATTTTGTATTTCGATCTCTTCATTGATTCGTGTTATCTGGTCAAAAGAAGTTAAACAAGATTGATTGTTGGGGCATCAAATGGCGTGTGGCAAGTTCTACTGCTCATATGGTAGAATGGCCCTCTGTCATCGAAGCTCCACTAGAATGATTGAAGTGGAATGCCTTACAAATCACTATATTAACAAGGGTTATGACTGTAACGTCAGTGACGTTACAGTCAATTTATGCATGCCTTGAAAAGCATTAATACCAATGATGAAGGCCAGTGGAAACGGTCACAAAAATCACAATAGCCCGCCGTCTCCATTAATGCAATTGTAGCCTCCGCCTATCCAGTTTGATCCAGTCTAATTTCCGCTTATCTATACTGAGGCGATATTCGGCATAATTAATCTTAGGTCCATGTTTGAGCAATGAAGTCTGCTGCTGCTTTGTAATGAGCACATTCACGACCCAAGGTAAGGATTTTATAAACGCAACGACCTCTTGTTGATAACAGACGCGGACAAAAAAGTCATTTTCTCAGCAGATTAGAACTTCTCTGTTGCCCCGCTGTTTACTCTGTAAACCATCATGAGACGAACCAGGTTGCAGTTAGACTTAGACGACGTCCAAAACTCAGTCTAAAACTGAAAACTGCCAGCCCTGCATTAAATACTGCTTTATTTCACGATGCTCTCACTATCAACAACGACCATACGATCTTGTGAGATCTTCGTCTTTGATTTTACTTGTCAGTAAAATCATCTTGTACATGTACTAATTTATTTACCAGACGTATCAGCCGGGTAAGGTCTTCCTCTCTCTCCACCCGTTTCTGCTGAACTTGCTTGTAGAGGCTTTTACACAATCCAGTCATGGTCATTGGTCAATTTTGTTATTTTCTGTCACACCTGGAACGGGGCCATAAAATATTTTAGCGACGAATCAGGCATTCTCCTTCAATGGCAAACTTCCGCTGTCTTGCCCATCAGGTAGTCAATGCAACTACATGTAGATTACAACAGGATATTATTTATGAGTCTCTTCCTCACAAAACTAACTATAACAGAAAACACACGGAGATAAGTCTCGTCACCGTAAGCAAGTTAACGACATCTTCCTACTCTTTCGTATTGTTTTCATCCCACGCCACTAAAAGGCAGGGATCAGCATACCGTTTGATCAAACTTGACGCCAGGTGGCGATATCTGAGAATATCACCACTAGTATCGACGCTAGGTTTCCATCTTGAAAAGTAGTGCGCGCGCGGAGCGAACAGTAGAAATTCTGGTAGGCCAAAGATGTTGCTGTCTTTCAATTCTAAGATAAATTCCTTTGTGTACGTGAACTTCACTTCCATTGCACGAAATCTCCGGAGGGCAGCCCGCTTTCTATCATTGTTGTGAAATATCAAAATGAATTTACAACTCTTACTGCCTTAGACTATGCAAATACATGTACATGTATAAACATGAACCATTGAAATATTTCCGTTCCCTTTTATCATAAAGGAATCAACCATAAAGGTTCAACTGACAAATTTAGCATTTTATAAATGTGGACAATATCCCTTTAAAACCCAACAGATTTGCATTCTGACTTTTCCATGTGATAGGCAAGACCCTTCTGCACATTCACTGCAAATTTTGTTGAATTCCGACAAGTTGATCTTATGACACAAAAGGTCTGAATTAATGAGAACCCCACGAACGATGTGTGTTCAGGGTCATCGGTGTACATTTGAATAGGCTGACGTACATTTGTACATGGAACACTAATTGTGCTGAAAATAGCTCAGTTATC
>NMRB01000019.1:701949-734256 GCA_002633025.1 Notospermus geniculatus | reverse complement strand
TTGGCATGCTTTCTCCCAACAGGGCTGGGACAGGCAGGCATGCACCAAAGAATTCTTTTCGTTTCATTTCATTTCATATCGGATGAAAAACTGCCGAGGAGATGGGGTATGGCAGGCCAGCCCAGACGGGGTTGGTGACAAGAGAATAGGCGTGGCACTGATTGACGTGACCTCGGACGCTTGTGTTTTAGACCTGGCCTTGGTCCAAGCAATGTTGATCCTTTGCATAACTGAGGCTGACTTTCAGCAAACTGCTGACAAGAGTCGGCCCGGGCGACATCACCAGTCTGCCAGGTTCCCTACAGTGATTGACGGGCCTATGCCCGCGCTATCGGACAACTCAGTAGAGACTTTTGGTGGAAAAACCGTACCCTTTAGGTTTGAACCCTTTCCTAGGTACGCATATACTACTCTACTCATTGCTCACTCCCCTCGGTGCGTACGTACTAAATGGACGGCCCCTTATCTATACCCTGTACCATTGATATTCTGGGCTCCCAAACAGTCTCCATGGTCACGGTTCCTCGACATCCCAGACATTACAACCCAAGTCACATGACTATAAGGGGAAAGCAACCTCCCAGGAGTCAGAAAATGTCGTACAACCTTCACTACCAAATTGACAAACAACATTAAGGCATGCGAAATTGGTATATGTGTCTATTATATTCTCTTCAAATCTCCACGGCATAAGGACAATGTTATTAGCAGATTATCCGTGTCTCAGTAACCCTGGGCAACACCTTCAGATGTTAGGAACCAACACACACGCCTCCGATGTGTCACCTGACTGTAGATGAGTTGCTGATGCGAGGCATTGGCTGCTTGTCATACAACCAGAGGTACCAATACATATAGTTTACAAAGAAGGGGCCGCACTGGCATTGGTTACGATCAGCAATGAGGTACTGGGCCTTGAAATAGTTTGTTAGGCATAATACTTCCCCACCAGAATAACCACACTTCTTGTTCTTTGAAATAGTTTTTTCGCCATCAACTCCCGATCCCCCTCCCCGGCTCCATTTTCTTTTCTTTCGCAATTTCAATTTGCACCATCGATCATTGTTCAAAATCTTGCCATCATTCGTTTACTGATATTCAGATGAAGTAATTTGCTTCTTTATAATAACGAGTCACATTTAACCATTAACAATGATAACTGCATTATCTTTACGTTACTGTTAACATGAAACAGACAAGGCAATCAGTCAGAAAGCAATATTGAAGCAAATCTCTCACTCGATTATTCTGTTTCCCCCTGCATAATTAGATCGTTTAGACACCAACAAGCATGATTTGTTGACTTAATTCTTCTCGGCAGCTGTACCATGAATCCATTATTGACAAAATCAACTTAACAGCGCTGTAATGACGTTTCCATTAACATCTCGAAACTTTCGCTGGTCGCTTTCATTCGCTACATCCATAAAAATCATTAACGTTAATTCATTACTTGACAATAATGTGCTAGGGGCTCGAGCCTGTCATGAAACACTCAGATGCTCAACATCACATCACATTAAGAAGAGGGAAACCAACCGTGTAACTAATACTAATGCGGCTATCCTTTGGTCTGCTTCTATCTCACTTGTCACAGTTCGTTTATTTTCGTCTCGTCCGCAATTACCAATATTCACCTTTAGGGCAGTCGAACTTCCAAGGATGACGTGATCGGCAGATCAATAAAAATAGTGAGTGCTAAGGGAGAGGGGATAAATAACGTTAAATAAGTACATGTACATGTACTTTCTGGCAGAAGCTTGCAAATATACCGTAGTATCTCAAGGTTATTTACCAATATTCAGTTGGCGAAGCTCACGCCCAATACGTATAGCAGAGCATGTTGAGCAACATTGTCGTATTATTCTACTAGTAAGTACAAATGTATTTAGGTTTGTTGATTTGCCTGCCTACATATACTGTTGTGAGCCAATGGAAGTGTTCTGCTGACGTGGCAGATAATCTCATCCTGGACCACCAATTAAAATCGCTACGTCTCTGCTCTGGGAAGGCGAAGTGACCGGCAGCCGTGATATTTCCGAGTATTAGTCGTTGATTGAAAGCCTCGCCAACGCAGAAGGCTGTCATGCTCGTGAACGAACTGACTTCTTCATGTGAAACTAAGGCCCGTATTTTAGAATGCTCCTCAACGTAAAGGAGTTCCTAAAGGCTATTGTTCTCCTGTTGATAACAATAGCCTTGAGGAAGTCCTTTACGTTGAGGAGCATTCCAAAATACGGGCCTACATGTTGTGGGAGGCACTGATGACATGCGACTCGGCAAGTTGTCGTGTAACAACACTTTAAAAAAGTGGAAACTAGAATCATCTGTCATGTTGTTTTGGACGTTTCCTCCAATCTCCTTCGATAAATCATCTCATTTAATGAGACTTTCTCGCCACATCTGCGAGAAGTCGATGTGAAGTCACGGTTTTGTAGGAAATTGAGTCTTTGCTCACGTTTATCGACGATCTGTTGACGTCAACAATGATAAAACCGTCACTTTGTGCTTTCTTTAGGAGAGGGGCATCGTATTGATGTGGGGCTCCACATTTAACATCGTGACAATGAAATCAGATTGGGCTTCCAGAGGAAATAGATTTTACTTTAAAAGACACGCTGCTTTGGGAAATGTACTGTGTAAACTGGTCGTGGAGCTGACGCGCAAGCTTATCGATGGACCAGCCAACAGAATCGTAATCGTTTCTTCAATCACGACTGAGAGGAGACGCTGAACAAACTACAAGCCAAATATCGACATCTTGAAGTGCAGACTCCAAATACTCCAAATTGATGTTGCTTGATCAGCAAAATATTGTGTTACGCTTACCCGGAAAATTAGATTCATTACACGAGGTTTTCATTCATTCTACTGAATTAGTTTCGGTGATGGTAAACTGAATTTGCTCTGAACAGAGAAGAAGGTCGATAGGTTCACGAGAATGAAGGCAATTCCATCCCTAATCGTACGCATGATCCGGAATTGTTTTGTTCATTTGGAGAACGGGGTGCAGACTTGTGAGGAAATGATTGCAACAGTTGCTAATAATCGTGATGTTTGTTCTGGATGTGTCGGTTCAAGATGTAATATCCGGACTCCTCCGATCTGTAAATTGCTTCTGAGTGTTTATTTCATAAACCATGTTATCAGGTCACGGGAACTATAAGCACAATATTGCGTGTTCCAATGAGGTTTGACTTATCAGTTCAACTTGATATTGGTATGTCGGCCATCTTGAATTTTGTGCTTGTCACGCCACCCCGCCGGCCGATGTAGCTGCGAATGCTTGTTAATTCGGCTGGCAAACTGCCGCTGCAGGATCCTTGCCTGACGTGTAAAGAGCGTCGGACGCGTGACGGAGGGGCCTCCGGTTCACATTCTCGGTTTAACCACCACTTTGTATTCTCAACTGGTCTGAAAGGATCAAGTGATGCGCCGGCTGAAAGAACTGCTCCTTGAGTTCACTAACAAAAGTTTCTGAAGAGATTGGAATAATAATGTGAAGTGTTTTTGACACCGTGCTGCAGTAAAAAGGCGGTATCTAAAAGCTTCGCGTTCTTATAATATTTTTGAAAAAAAGTATGCCAGTTTTATGCAATCCATGATCATTATGAATGAGATAGCCACTAATGAAGGAGTTGGACATCTCTCCAGGGGAGGCAAAATCTCTCCTCCATCTGATTTGAGTGTGCATTAATCAATAATGCAGGCATAAAGATGAGGTACGATGTTTTTTTAAACTAATTGCTGTCTGGGTTGCAATCATCCATAGCATCTGTTAGATGTCCATGGTTGGTTTTGTATACGTTGTTGGCACATCACATACATCACAACTACAACCACTTTGTTTGCTTTTAGCATATTCGGCAAATGACGGCATAGAATTTTTTAAAAGGGATAAAAGACTCATCTATCATAGAGAAATGCATTAGCTTTAATAAAGCATCGAATACCGACATTGTAGAGTCATTTTGCAGTTTCCATGATCTTAATTATGCTATTATTCCATAGTAGGCTACAAAGTACAGTGTGGATCAAATGGGGTTCTGTTGACTGACTTATTAGCTTTGCTGTGCATTACAGTGATGAGTGAGACGAGATATTTTACCGTGATCAAGTTGCGGTAGAAGGGCACGCAACAGTTTCAATGGTTCTCCGTCCATTGTACTCCGCGGTCGAACAGACACACCTGGCTGAACTGATACAGTCGTGATCGGTCGCATCGTCCACAGGGATCCATCACAATGCAAAATTGATTTATGATAATGGTATACAACGAAAAAAACTGCCATTTTACAATAAATTTGATTATTTATGCATGTAATTTTGTTAATGCCCTGTGGGGACATGAACCGTATTTTCTTACTTTCTTAATGGTACATTACCTAATGGAATGTTGAATGAAATGGCCAGAGACCATGTGCTCACCTGGATGTATAGGCGACTGAAAGAGGAACAAAAATGACAAATGTTCAGTTGGATCTTACGATCATGATCAAAGGTAGAGGGTATGAGCCAGATACAAATTCACACCAGGTTGGAACGGTTTTCCGTATTATCCTTATTGGATGTAATGAAAAAAAGGTTTGGAGATGATCCAGCCTATGGCTGGATCATCATGTCCAGGAGTTATTGCACTTCTTGTGTTTTCAGTTTGGGCCACCTGATGGCCAACTCAAGAATAAGATCGGATTGGACTTGGTGTCTTCGGTCCTAGGGGTACATATGTACAAAGTTTGAGGTCAATAGCCCCAGCGGTAACGAAACATGCCCTGCTAACGGACACAGACGAATGACGGAAACCGCACCACGATAAGAGCTCACCAAGTGAGCTAAAAAGGAAAGAGGAAAGATATTAAACTTAAATCATTCCTTTAGGTGTCTGTCAGTATTGAGAAAGAAAATGAGACGTCATGAAAAATATCATAGACCATGAATTAGTCATGATACACCGATTTGCATTTCTCGGCCAGTCACTCGCCGCTGGTCGTTCATCAAGTGAAGCTGTTAATATCAAATTCTTATTTAAAGCCGTATACAGGTTACAAATTGCTCCAAGCATGATACAACGGCGTTCTTCTCTCTTGGTAATGCCAACTTCACAATCAAATGCTCATCAATGAAGCCCTGTTGAGCCCTCTTCTCCCTCATGTCCAATACTCGTTGATAATGGTATGTATTATTTGAAATATGGCCGTTGTTGAGGGAATTATAACACTGGTCAGATTCATCTTAGATTCATACTACAATAATTCGTCCTGATTCAATCAAGCAGTTCTTTAAATCATCTTGCCAAGTTGATGAAGCGGGGACTTACTCAAAGTGGCTGGAGAAATTGTATATACGAAGAGGTGTTCTCGCGAGACAACAACAGGGAGAGACCGTGTTTTGGAAAGTAAGTTAATTCACCTGTAGTCCTCTTGAGGCAAGACAGAGCACGGGGACAAACCCATCCTGAGGTAATTAGTGGTCGCCCGCCTTCGTCACTTCATACATGTAGGTAGGGAGCGATCGCTAACAACTACTGATTACCTCAGGATGAGACAAGCAATGCGTGTCGTGGAAAGAAAGTTATTCACATTCAGGAGAGTTTCCCTGTTACAGATCTCTAAGTAGTTTGGCATTAGAATAACATGATTGATCAGGTGTTTCTTCTGTCCCAGATTTGTACGCGTAAGGAATATTATCATCGCTTTAAGAACAGTTGACGATCCGAGCGTACATGAGAAGAAAGATCCAAAGAAAACCAGCCGGGAACAATCTCGTACCCAGAGTTCAACATTGCCAAATTAAACTCTGGGAATGCCTAGATCGGCACTACTTTTTCACACTGCAAATGCATTGTTCAAGGCGGATGAATTTCTGACCGTTGCACAAGCAATTGCGTAGGGATTCGAAAGAGTTCGTACTTTGCTCCTTAATAAAACATTGGATACCCAACGGAATGTTAAAAGAGTAGTATTTTTACAAATACTGGAACAAATTTTTATTTTTGGTAAGATTACTTTGTTGGTAAAATCGATGAGCACAAGAATTTTGTGCTGTGTTTTGCCGTTTTCAGAGGTCTTAGCCGAGGAAAGATGGTGGCGACCTCTTCAGATTGCAGCCGGGAACAGCTACATGACCGAAGTAACCGTAGGGAACAGCCGAGTTACGCCAGATATTTCCCTCTGGTCCAATAAGTTGTTGGTATGGAAAAACCATCGGCAAAAAAGTCAAATTCGGCCAATACATTCATCACACGTACTGTTTTTGCAAAGCTTGGGCGAAGGCTAGCATTATTTAGTTTACCCTGTGGTGCACGGTGGTCACAAAGCGATTCGATCATTTTAGGCAAGTGTTCACACAGGAATAAAGACTGGATTACAAAACCAATTTGCCGTAAAGCGTTGTGTGGTTAAGAGGAAGGTGACAAGTACTTTAAAATTATTTCAAAACGTAGCACGTCTGACACGGGAGAAAAAGTTTGACAACGTACTTTGACTATGAAATGAATCTAACGCCTGAGTGGAGGTTGAATGTGATACCACAGCGTCATCAGCCGAGCAGTTAGACGGAAATAGACCCATATAAACAAACAACAGATTGCGTGAATCAAAGACTTGAGTATGTGCTGAAACAGATGGTGGAAGGCTTGCCAATTTACCTATGAGCGAAAGATAACAACTGCAATCAAAATGTCGGAGCTAAATAACAAAAACCGAAGGATAATCACGTCTGGTTTATCCAGTTCCACGACCATCGTCGTGTTCTGTAAGCACCAGCACAACCTGCCCCTAACACAAACAATCTGTCTTGCTCATCATTTGGGAACATCTAATTATCAGGTGCGTTGTGTTACCTAGGTGCACTCCAATATCAACAATAATCTTCAGGGTAGTGGGATGGCAAATAGTCGTGTAGACACAATGAAATATGGGTAAGTTGGTGTCATGAACTATATGGCAGGTTGATCAAGGTTGAAGAGAGCTGAGTAAACAACAGCTGATTTTGTTGTCAAGACAGAATTAAAGGATTTGATAGGAAAGAAACCACTTTCAAATACACGACATGCAGCAGAACGAGTCGGTGCCTTGGCATCGTGATGGACGGGTAGGGCATGTATCCTAATGGGTGACGTCCACTAGAGCGCCGACAACATATAGGAAGTGTTGCGGACGCAAATTGTGTCGTTTCGGCATTCTTTCCGCGTCGGTTAGGCCTACTATTGGGCATTTTGCCCTCTCCCAAAGTGCAGAATCGCCAGGAAATGTTTAGGAATGATAATGACAGTGAACCCACTGTAAAAACGAATGGGCTCGAGAGACCCATGATTTTGTCCACTACCTCGACACATTGGGTTTGAAATGTGTTCAATGGAGAATGGGTCCATGGTGCCCAGAATATTTGTTCTTCGAGCCTGAAACGGACAGGTCTATAGGTTCCAGTAACCCATAATGAGAGTTTCATAGGTCACTTTGGCCCATCTACGAATGCTACCGTGGGGTGTTGGCACCCATGAACAGCAATGGGCCAAAGTGACCTGTGAAACTGGTCATTATGGGTTACTGGAACCTAAGGACCTCCTCGTTTCAGGCTCGAAGAACAAATATTCTGGGTACTATGGACCCATCCTCATCTCAAACCCACGTGTCCAGGTAGTGGACAAAATGGTTTTTACAGTGCCGAATCTTTCAAGAATATGTAGAGAGGTTGCTAAATGAATGCGGATTTACTAAATTTGCATTCCGCGTCTTGTCCGCGCCCTAGTGGATGCCAGGTTTAAAAAGAGAATAAGGCGAAGTTACCGCGTTCCTGCCTAATCATAACGCATAATTCATCGAAGAGGATTTCCGGTCATAATGGTCATAACTTGATTCTTAATGATCTCCTTCATTGCACTCGGAGGTAATCTTCATCAACATGACGATTGTTCAGGGTTAGACCACCGTCCGCTTGCATTTTGCGGCCTTATCTTGGTCGTTATCACCACATTTGCCTCGCAAACGAGCAATTCGCCTGTAACCATCGGTCGAACTGCCTTGGCAATCCGCCCTCAAAGGCCAATTGGCCCTCGTATATGCCTCACGGGATGTTAGGCGGACTGGTTAAATGATTTCTAGAATAATGATCTCGGTTGCTGCACCTCATGAAGACATGATGCTGAAAACATCACCAAAGACAACCAAAGATTGGAAATAACGATAACTGCTGGTACCAATAAGAGAGAACGTTTAAAAGCAACAAATGTGGACATTATACGCGACTTCAACGAATGAGGTGTTGCTGCTAAACAGGCTGCAGTCTTAAAGCCACACTGTATTTAATTCAGAAAGTCCTTACGTCCTCCGACGTTAGTGTAGTGTAAAATGTACTATGCTCTATATGGATACATTGGAGCTCTGCCTGCAGTTTTTCAATGTTTGCTGAAAACTAGGGCTTGATTCTTTGAAGTACGTATCAGGCAAGTATTTTGGGGACCTTCAAGAGGCTACGAGACCTATACCTGCCCTCTTCAAACACTTTGAAAATATCGTGAAATTCAATACAGGGAGGCTTTAAGTAAGATATTCACGTGACTGCTAAGGCTGGCCAGCTGAGCAATTCAGGCAAACTGGCACTGAATCGAGGGAGAAAGGGTCCTCTCTTCACCCTTACTCTTCAACCTAACCCACAGAATCCTTCTTTTGAGGATCTCTTTATAAATAAACCAATATTTTTGTTGCATATGTTCCTGGTGCAGTGAATTCAACATGGAGAGGCTGAGCTTGATTGGAAACTATTCAAAATCATGGACCATCGCCATGTGCAATATTAACTTCCATCTATTATTCATGATAGTGAATCGCTACCTTTATAGGTCTGGAAATCATTGGCATCGTCATCGCTCAGGATCAACCTGTAGTGGTAAACCTAAATCTCAAAGATTTCTTTCACAACATTTTCTGCACTTTCATCACGTTCAAAAACGTTGTTCTCTCAGCCATTAATTGAGATTATTACATCAACCGCCCATTAAGAAGTCAAGAACGTAACCCAATTTTCCCATCATTTGCTTTTTTTCCATTTTAGGCGGGATTAGTCTTTTTACATCAGGCCAATGCACATGGAGAATCGCAGTTATGGAGACGGTAAAAAGTTGGAGTAAATTTGAATTGACGACTTTATCTTGTCATTTATCCATTAGTGAAGCTTACGAATCAAGATAATCACATCTCCACGTTTTAAGCCGTATATTCAAGTTACGTTTTAGACCGTGATGCACGGCAAGTCAAACCACAGTGGAGGCAATTAGGAACGCTGTTGTTTTAATAGTCTCAACGATAAAGCTCGTAACAGCCACAATACTGCGCCCATGTCATAAATGCAGAAGAGCGTAAGATAATGTACATCTTTTTATAGGCGTGACTTTCTATCTGAGTGTTGCCAAGCCGAACAAATCATCGCCATGTCGCCATAAAGCAACTGAGCGTTAATCTAAACGGGGTAGAGAACACAGAATTAACAAGTCAATCGCTGCAGCAGACACGACGGGCCGGTAATCCTCCGGGTGGAGATAGCATCGACCAAGAGTAGGATTGCTAGACCATGAATACTATGAATAAATCTCACAGTAAATGAGTTTACCACGGATTGTCGTACATTGCTTCTCCCGAGGCACAGAAGCTCGTGCCTGAAGCTAGATTCGAACCTGAAATCTCCAAGCTGCGAGTCAGAGAGACCCGAACTGTAACTCGAACTGTAACCCGAACTGTTTCTCGAGGAGCTCTGCAAGAGGTGGCACAATGTTCCGAAAAAGTGGATGAGGTATATAATAAAGTATATTTTCCATACTAGCTGTTATCACATTCTGTCACCATTACGATTATGGTAAAGAACCACCGTAAGAAACGCTCAGCATGTTTGCAACATGAAGTTGGTAATTGGCAACGGCAGAATCAGTGCCTGGCCGACACAGCGCATGCAGGGCAGAGTGTGAAGCGAATACTACATGTAAAGCCAGGAGCTAGCGAAAAATTATTCATCACGGTCCAGCGATGGCCGATCTGCAAGGCTGGTCCGTCACAGAAGATAAGCAGCGTGAATTCAACGTGCCATAAACGACCTGAATCTGATTGTCGAGCGCCGATACCGAAGACGATATTAAACACCTTCCGGCCCTACATTTCGGTTTAATGGGTCCGTCGTTGTTCTCACGACCAAGTCATAGACAGATAGTCACTCATAAGATAAACGGTCACGAGAGTTCGATCACTTATCAGAAGCGGATGAGGGAGATGGCTCAGAAAATAATGAGGATAAGATGAGGCGAATCGCCTCCTGACCTGTCCGTCCCTCATGTTTATCGACCATGAAAAGGCTTGCGGTTATAAGTCAGACATGATGGATACAATAGGGTGCTCCATTTCTCCGAAATAACGGCGTTAGCTGATGAGACAAGTAACAGTTCTTCACTTGATGAAGTTCTTTATTATGCAGTCTCATCTGCCAGACAATTATGAGGCCCACTTGGGCTTTTTCCGAGGATGTTTAGCAAAGCGGCGACGATGTAAGCGTTCCCTTATGATATCAGTCCGCCACTCGTTCCACCTACAGCATCCAATTAGCCTGTGGAGATCGCTAGACTTCTTTCATTTGGGTGCGAATGAGGAAGAAAAGCGTCTAGACTTTCAATAACAGGAGGGTGTAACACAAGGAAGATTCACATTACAATGGGAACCCGCTTGAATTATTATCACAAGTGGTGCAGCGCTGCCAGTGGTTGTACCAAAGGCGTTAAACAGACCAAAACAATGCAGTAATGTCGTCAAAAAAGAGGTAGAACCACTCAGAACCCTCCCATCGAGGTTGAAATGCACGGCACGGCTGGAATTGGTGCAACACGGTGTGCGGTAGGGAGAATTTAGAAAGCAATCGAACAACACCGTTAAAAAAGTAAAATTGCTACCAGAACAAAGTCATCTTCGCAAATTAAACCAGCCGTTGCGTCAGGCTATGGTATCCTCTATTACCATACCGAATTTCGAGGCAAAATGAAGCTTCTAAGTGTGACTTTATTGAGCCGGCCTCCAGCATTATTCCGGCAATCGTGACATGTTCGTTAGCTCATCAACATGTCCAACCTGCCAGGTTGCTGTTGATACGACTCATTTCCATTCTTTGGAAGCGAAGCATCCATCGACTGGGCCATATCGGGTTGAAACACTATACATGTATAAATTCAAGTCACTGAAACGGCCAAAGAGAGAGAAAGGAAGAGTTCGGCAAATAATGTATGTCTTTGTTGGAGACGTATGCATAATATGAGACTCGTCTGAGGTATTTACACAGGCAATGAACCAGACATTTGGGGACATATCTTGCATTGAGACCCGAGGATGCTGAGGAATAAGCGATGTATGAAGAAGATGATGGTTTGCCGCGGGTTGGGCGGATGACAATGGGTGTTTACAAAGAGTACAAGAAACAAAGTCGTGAAAATGATACCTGGTTCTAGAGAATGTGTGTGGGGTAGAGTGGATGCTGATGGTTTGTCTAAGTGAAACAGTAATTCATATAAGTGGTCCGAGTCTGCTTCCACTTAGACTTACTCGGAGGAACATATGATAGCTACTTAACGTCGTCTCTATTTTTTGTGACTGTAACCCAATCTCAACATTTTGCAAAAGTTCCACAGGGGAGGACACAGACACTGCATTACACAGGGCCAATGCAAAAAGATCCATGAGCAGCAGCGGTTTAGTAGTCAGGCGTGTTCCTGGCCTTTAAAAATCGACCAATAGGCTGCCGAGCAAGACTGAGGTCGACAGATCAGATATATAAAGCCCAATGGCTGGTTTACCACAGAAGTGTGTTACCCCGTTATCATTCTCCATTATCGTCGCTAGGTGGCGCCCACTCGTCAATTGGGCGCCACCTCACCTTGTAAACGTTGGCCAATAGAAAACACGGAACCAACACCGAAGGTATGCCTGGAGGATAATCAGATCTGTTTGGGTTGCTAGGCGTGTTCTTCCCGCCCTGTAAGATGGTAAGTGACTGCGGTACGGGTAAGCCGGAATGGTGGTGTCGTCATAAACAGCTGTTGAGTCCTTTCTTCTGGTAGACGCAGTGTTGTCGACAAAAATGGTAATAATGTTTTCTCACCATTTAACAAGCCCGGCAGGCAGGCAGGCAGCCATCCCAGACACGATTCCATCGATTGATAACTAAGCACAGATCCCTGGGGAGCCGCTTCCAAACATCGAAAATGTCCCTCTGGAGAGATATTTGTGGTTTACCGATGAAACGAAAGGTCAGATGAGTTAGAGAATAAAGCCTTTCTTCACAGTTGGTCTATAAAATGACTTGGAGCCAAGGCAAGTGAAAAGCTCTGTGAATAAAAGCAACACACAGCACAAAGAACATCGGGAGTCATGTTTATTTCATGAAGGTACCGGTAAACAAGTGAAGCAGTGGAGGAGAACTTAAATATCCCCTTTCGTTAGTAAGGGCATATTGTATTAGATTTTTCCGCCAGGGTTGAAGTCATAGCATTAATTGCCCATAGCTGATGACGTCACTCAAATGGTGGAAATGTTTTGAAGTTTGCTCTTGCTATAATTACGGATTGAAGTGGCCATCTCAAGCCCTCATGCTCATCACTTGGATGGGATCTTTTACTTGCCCTTGCAAAGGCACAAGGAACAAGGCACCATGGTACTGTCCCATGCGACGGATTGAAGAGCAGGGGATGATTAATCCCACGGACCGGGATTCGAACCCGGGACCTGATGGCATACTCTCGAAGCAAGCATTTCTGCAGGAGATGTGGAATGGTTTTACAATGCCTTCAGGTACCCCTTCACATGAAGAGTCACGCCGCTGTACTCAATGAAGAACCTGCAAACTACCTCTACTTGGAAGAGCAGTTAGCGGTAACTTCTTTATTTAGACGTTTCATCCCACTCTCCTTAGATCCAAGACGATGAGTAGCATTGGCGACCGGAAGTCGTCAAGTCCGGACCTGCTGTGGAGGTTGGTTTCCCCTCTTGCTCTTTTTCAAGGACGACGTGACGCGCCGTATATTGCATTGCTTGTTGTTTTTGGTACAAACGCTCGCGGCGCCGCCCTGTCGGGATAACTTAGTCAAGAGGGTACCTCTTTTGCTCTGCACTGGCACGGTCGATAAGACCAAAAGAAGAGGCAACGAATTCACTAATGTGCTGGCTATCTTACTGGTGTGAAGATTTAAGTGAAATATGTCCTCATCAGCAAGTCATGACTTGATCAGAAAGAAAGAGTTTAAACACATTTATTTTGATGAACGATCCCTCAATACAGATTTGTGTCCCAATGGTATATTTCTCTGCGAATTAGTCTGGTGTATTAGGCAAACACTTCACTCGACAATAACGGCTTATCAGCAAAAGAAGCCGCGAGATTAACAATTAACTTGACATGAAGGGGGTTGTGTTTGAACGATAACGCCATGGTAATAGGGGATTGAGAGGCGCCTTCACAAAGATGGCTATATTTTACCAGTCACCATCAACAGGAAAGGATAAACTATCGGCCAAGGCTGTAACTCGCGAGGTTTTATTAAAAACTCCCTGTTGTATGGACAATTTTAAATGAACATGATTGAGCGTGACATTTTAATGACAAATGCTACTTAGTTAATTGGTTTTAGAGATGGTTGCTGGTTGTCAGGGAAGGTTAGTATGTATGTAAGCATGAAATTGAATTCCTGCTTGGCAGATGTATAAGAGACCTACTTTATCCATATGAAATACTGTCATCAAACTTTATGACCATCTCCATGGGACCGGGGATAAACCGAGCTCACGAATATGGGAATAAATGGCATAATATATGGGTTATGCAACGTTTTAACCAGGAATGCAGCTTCCATTAACACCGATACAAAAAAAATTTTTCGGTGAGACTCTTCAGAGGCAAAGCAGGTGACCCAATCAGCTTGGATCTATCATAATGCTGGCGGCAATCCTGTCAACATGCGGTCTTGACATGCCTCAAGTGTCATGCGATCGCCGACTGGTGAAAACAGGACGGTTTGGGGATTCGTGAGTGCTACTGCGTGTGATTTACAAATGAATCATTAATGGGTTCCCGTAACCTACATCCTGTTAATGGAGGAAACTGAAGTGCAATGCAAGGTACGCTCGCCTGGAAACGTCGAAGAAACGATGTTTTGGTATTAGACCCTCGGCGTTGTAATGAATAGAAATGAAGGAGAAATGAGCCTAATGTGATATCCAATGACGACTGTGGGCCGAAAATGTGAGGGATTTGTCTCGGTCACTATTGCACATTACTTAACTCTTTGTCACCCACGCCAGCTCTCATGTCTGTGGAAGGAGGTTAGTCAATCCGATGAGACACATAAGGACATCAAAGAGAAAACCTCTGTTTGCCTTGGACGTAGAAAGCTATGACTATGGTGAACACGGATTACTGTAACATAAAAAGTAATACGTGATGCATGTACTTACCCACTGCCGTAACATCCAATCGCGGGTCTCTATTGCATCCGTCAGCAGATTCCGCTCACGAAGCCTTCAAAGCGCAAGAAGCAACTGACGGAGAGAGAGAGCAATCAACCAAGTTTTTACTAAAGCCGAGGATGCCGACGCGATACACTTTCTTTAAAACAAGGCACGGAACCGTTGGATTCAATTTGCTACAGAATTCAGGATGAAGTCAATAACAAAGAACAAAGAACAAAAGGCTTTCATTGGACGCGAACTGGATAATCGGCGTCATCACTGTGGTTGAGCTGGTCACCACTCGCATCACGACGAACGTCCATGGAATAAATCATTGATGAGGCCAGCATCGACAAGAAATCACACAGTAGACAGTCATATCAGTTTATATGTGATGGGTCTGATGACAAACAGTGACGATTTCATGTGGATGGTCGTTCTTCGGCCCCTGTCTTTAGAGTGAGTGTGTCCGTTGTCGGTGATCACCCGAAATTTCTAATCCACTTGTCCGTTTATGGCCTGGGCAATGTCGACGTGAAATATTCTGGATATGATATATTTTTAATTTAGAAGCTCGTGCATACCGTAAAAAACTCACACAAACAAGTCTGGATCATAGAAACATCATCTCGGAGGAGCACTATAACATCACTTTATCTTGTGTTAGGACAAAAGCACTCGTAAACATTGAATGGCCGTTTGCAGCGATGGTCGCTAGACATCTTTATGTTTTCCTAGTTGATTTTAATTACCACATCTCATCAATAAACACACAATATCTGTCTTAGTTTCTCTTTGATATTTCCACTAAAGTCACACTGCAATAACATATTTTTCTTTCGTCATATATGCTGTTCAGCATCATGTAATATCTCAGCAAAAAAGAAAAAAACTAATCAGTTTTTCTTCCACCAAAATAGCGTCTAAATAGCGTCTTTTAGTTCTAAAGAACCGTATCTATTTCATACAGTTTGTTGCACTGGTACGGTATATTTAATTGATGCTATCTCCTATCAGAAAGAGAGAATTTTATGAAGTACAAAGTGCATGTAATATAGTTTCATTAACAAGTGTAGATGTACACAGTCCATGTACGTACAATGATTACCGGCTGCTGGTTTCCGAGTTACCCTGTGAACATGTAGAATAACTCCTGTCCTGCTCATGCATTAACGATATTGCATACCATTTCAGCATCACGTCCAGCTTGCAATAATTACAAATTTCCTACACATTTGGCATTCCCCGGTGGTTCCATCACCCACAGGGAGACAAAAGAGCTGCCAAAAATGAAACAATCGGGATGTGATGATTAATCACAATAGCTGCAGGGGGAATTTGCTCAGCGTCAGTTTGGAACTTGATGGAGGAAATTAAATAGTGACCTCCGACTGACCGTCATTATGGCTTGAAAAGACCCATCAAACAAATCTTATCATTTTCTTGTTGGATTGGAATATCTACTACAGAGACCTCCTTTCATCTTCTCAGAAAGTTGACTATTTCTGACCACGCATTGTTACCAACACAACAGCTGACTGATTACAAAGCAGATTCGAAAAGATGTTTTAGGATGCTCGGCGGGTCTGTGATATACTTGTGGTAAACGACACCAAATCATCATATCCTTTCTTCGTCCTCCATCCAACTGACTAAATTGCCCGAAGTAAAACGAGCAATTTCTGTCCGAGGGTGTCAGGGTTTACCATAAAACACATGACCTGTCTGCTCCCCGGGAACTCGTGCGTTAGGGTCAACAATCATCTAACTTTATATGAGATTGTTTTACTTCATGATAGAATTTAAGATATAACGAAGACAAATTTTGTTATCAGGTCAGTCATGTCAGTCAGTACACTCAGAAATGTGAGCAACACTTTAGACGACCAAACACCATGTGGTACATCCTAAGAATATCAGTGGTTCTTAGCGCTCGCTCCCTTCGTCACCGCACACGTTACAAGAACCACTGATATTCTCAGGATGAGTGGTAGCATTGACGGAGACTTTCTTCTTTATAGGATTTCAGTTTGCTATAGTTGATTGGCATTCACCATATCATCCCAGAAAGCCTCGTCTGTCATTCATATCGGCAAAATTCGACAGGACCATTGATCACCCACGACTAAAGATTCCGTCATTTTTGACGACGTTCTCACCCGTAAATCACAAATCAATTTTCTTCATCTCAGTTCTTGATCAATGACAATTGCACTGGAGGTGGAGGACAATTCATTTTTCTCTCATAACCTGTGTAACAGCCGCAACAATATTTTCCCAAGGTGTTTCAGCCCGAACAGCGGTATTTCCGGAACCATAGTCAGAGCTGCCGGATGTGAATTAGTGAGTTAAAAGATGTATGACCTGCGATATCTGATCAATTTGGTCAACTACCAGAGTCGAGCCAGAGGTGCCGCGGTATTGGCTAGGGAAGCCAGTGCGGCTTCAACAGGTTGCTGTCCCATGCTGCGATACAGGTGTTCAGAGATAGGCAACAGGTAGGTTGCTCTCCCATGCTGCGGTGTCCAGGGCCAGGAAGGCAGTAGGTTTGCCCTCCCGTGCTGCAACAGTCCCAGCAAAACAACAAACAGCGCCTCGGTATCCGTTATCTTGTACGTTCATTACATTAGCCCGGATTGTCCATGTATTTTTCATCCGTTTACCTATGTTATATTGGGCTAAAGGGAAATTGTTCTTCAGTTTATTACGTGCTTGGCAGATCAGGATAATTGAATCCATTACCGTGCGGCAGGTGTCTCATTAAGTGTTGTATGGGACAGGCATTAACACATGTCCAAGAAAGAACATTTACAAAGTTGGGAGGTATTAGAATCTCGGTTATTTGTAAAAAATTCATGAGTAACTGCTGGATAAGTGAGCAAAGAATAACAGAATGTCTCCCTGAGGCTCGGCTTCAAAAGTATCGGGATAGCGGAGGGGGAGCGATTAGACTACATGGATATGAAGCCCCGTGAAAGTGGAGTATGAGTGGAGTATGTGTGGAGTATGTGTATGGAACATGGACACCAATGGGAGACTTTACTGCCGTTAGAGGCCACCTGATGGCGGTCCCAGAATGACACAAAATGTGACGTCACAGACATAAGCCACGGCCTCCACGTCATCAGGGACTTTCAGCAAGGCTCTGTATCGTCGATCCGTATCACGTATGACGTATCGAGCTAATGCATTTTCTTTCTATTAAAGTCATACGTCATACCACGTGATACGGATGGACGATACGGAGCCTTGCTGAAAGTCCCCGTGGCGCGCAGTTCTCCTGTGTGACGTCACACTTCGAGGGCCGCTAACTGGTGGTGGCCTCTAATGTCGGAAAAGTTACTAACATGGTGTGTGATAAGGTTTCATGTTTAGAATATTGTGCAACGAGACGGAAGAAAAAACCCGATGTTATGTCGAGAATTTGATAGGATTGTCTGTTGTCATGTCCTCATTAATGAAAATCCATGGGACGAATTCCACAAGGATCAATGGAATATTTGTTCTGGCATCTGCAACGTAAACAATGTATTGATGGATGCGCCAGACGTGTGTCCTGTGGGGAGTCATAATCAGAACAGACAACAGTCGATGTGGTAAACCAATCACTCTGTCCTCATCATCTTATATCTCAGCAGGCAAATAAAATATCAGTGATGTTATTGCCTGTGCTCCCCACGAGGTTGAGACCAGCCACAATTGTTATGATATCAGGTTACTGACTGTAATATCATCTTTTTGTCGTTCGTTAAATGCATTATTTTCAAAATTAGTTTAGCTATATGAGTATAGATACCGGTATATGTATTATATATAATGGTAACTACGCATAACAGAGTCCTGGGGAATTTCTTCGTATTGGGAGTGGAGTCGAGCGATCATGAATTAAATATTAAGCA
Source organism: Notospermus geniculatus (assembly GCA_002633025.1). Taxonomy (NCBI): domain Eukaryota; kingdom Metazoa; phylum Nemertea; class Pilidiophora; order Heteronemertea; family Lineidae; genus Notospermus; species Notospermus geniculatus. The sequence goes on along the minus strand of NMRB01000019.1, from coordinate 715,889 downwards.
GGCAGGCCATGTTTATTTCATTAAGTTTAAAAGCCGTGCTGTCTACTGCAGAGCTCAATATTAGTATTAGACTATTTATTAGGTTTTCGTTATTAAATTTTGTTTTATTGTGAAAGAGATGGCATCGTAAAACTTCATTTAGTTTTTATAATGCACTGCCATTTAGTTGACAAGTTGTAACAGAGTTTAGGCCTGTACAAGTAAAAGTTTAATGGCGATCATGTTCACGCTGGTGATTCAAACCTAATTTTTTTTTTTTCGTACGCTATTTTACTCATGCACAACTAATCGTGTTGACTATTTTTGCAGTTGTTTCGGCAAATAGAAGGGGTGACAGCTTATTTTGTAATCACCCGTCACCCCTTCCATTTACCAGATGAACTGCGAATACGACAGGCACCATTAGTATAAAATAATTTTGTGTTTGAATCACCAGCGTGATGTTGATCTCCCTGAAGTCTCCTTCAATCATGTATCGTTGGGGGGGAGGGGCGGGGGTAGTAACCTATATCGGAGGACACTGGATTCTATTATACTGATATACAATGTATGTAGCCCAACCAGGAAAGTAGGCCTAGTGCCCAGTGAACCGTGTCGTTAATAGTGATTTGTTATTAGACACCCTGGGTCATCAATATCTAGGTTAGATATACCTATGCATACAAGATTTCACGTTGTCAGGAACAACGTCTAGTCGATATTGGGTTTCGACTAAAGTAGGTTATAATATACCTATGCCCAATAACACCACCATGGTTGTGTTATTCGGAAAGAAGTGAAAGTGTGCGACTGGGAGTTCACTTCTGCCATGCCTCCATTGATGTTGTTGTTACGAAGGGTAAGTAGCTGACTGATTGCGAGTCTACTTGTTGACCAACAGGATTAAGTAAGTGAAGAAAGTGCTAGTTAAGGTGGAGCAGTTTCACTGAAGAAAAAAGGCATTTCGGTGTACTAGTTTGTGGAAGGCTAAACGCTATTTGCTTGTGACATCTTCAGGTTCATACAGTAGCCAATTGCGGTCGACTTTGCTGATCCAACGATGTTCATGGAACTTTATAACAGTAGGACTAACAAAGCTGGACGTCCATGCCTACGACATGTACGATTGCCTTTGTATTGCATATTTCGAAGCACAGTGGGCAGGCCTCAGCTGCAGGTCTATAGGTTCAAATAACATTGGTGTATTCTTCGGCCATAAATACTGCCAGAGCAATGTACGCCTTCTTTTTTCAATAAGTTTCTCTATCATTCCCAACAGCAACCATGACATTTGAAACATTCTTCCGTCGAAATTTCTGAACGTCTTCGAAGAAAGAAACATCAAGCACTCGGTAAGAGCGCAAGACAGCACCGGGCAATGATATTCTGTGACAGGTGATTGGCTGAAAATGGAAAGGAAATCAAGATGGATTAGGATGCCTGGGATTCGTGCAGACGCACCCTCAGTCAACAAGAGTCCAGAACGATCCAAGGCCTTGAGAGAACGCAATGACAGTTTCTATGCTAAGTTGCAGGAAAAACAGAAAAATACCTTCAAAATCTTCAGAGCTACAAATGCATTCCTAAGGCAACCAAACATACCTAAACCACTGTACCACAGAGACAGTTCCTCACTTGGTATGTTTGATAATACAGTATCCGTTGTTTCTGACAGCCTCCCACAAGAAACACAAGATCAACAATACAAGAGTGAAATAGAGAAAATTCAAACATTTGTGAACTACGTCAACCAGAAATTTTCCTCAGTTGAGCAAAATAAATTACCAGAGACAAGTTTCGTTACAAACGATGATTATTACGTCGACAGTGTACTGGATGTTGCCGACGTTTCAGGGACGATATTTGACTATGTATCCTTGGACGAGCAGTTCTTATTTCGGACAAAGTTGTACCAGACTTTGATTGATAATGTGGAAATATTCAGTACGATTAAGAAAATGCTCGAACTCCACATCCTCCGAGGCTGGATAGATCCAGATCCCAACCCGGAAGAAGATGACACTTCCGTGGTGAAGTGTGTTTGTTCGGGACTCGTTGCGTTTCTGGTCAATGGAACAGATTGTCATCCAGCATTCGGCGAAGTTCTCTGCAAGAAGCCAGGGTTGCTGGAAATCTTGGTCTTGTTTCTGAGAGAGAAGAAGACAGCCACGCTAGAGAATATGGAAAATGATAAGGTAAGGAAGAGGCAAGATCGCAGAGCTGCCCTGCGATGGTTGACAGTCTCACTTGTGATCGACGAGAGCGAGTACTAGGCTCCCAAGTGCACTAAGAGTAGCGTGTCGCCATTACTTCAGTTTACCTTGCCCCACTGGTTAATAGTGGAGTTACTGGCTTTACCACTGGATGGGAGAGATCCCGTTTACTGTTGTGGGGTTGTTGCTGTAGGCCTACGACGGTAAGCCCTACCTCATTCTGCAGCGGCGATGTTGTTCTGCTTGGCAGCCGCATTGGCTAGGCTCTACCATCTGCCGAGCCAAGAAGATAGGTCTAACGCCGTGCCAGCAGTTCATGAGTGAGCAAATTCTAAGTAATCGAAGAGCTAGAGACATCATACGCCTGTCTCCTTGCTACAAATGGAATACGAAGTTCCTCCATTCCAACCTGGACTAGCTATCACGTCGACTTCAATTCCATCGAGATATCCCATCATCATTTCCTACTGTTACAACTTATTTTCAGGTGACATGGCTTACGATCACCTATTCCATCATGATTCTCTATAACTGTTCCATGAATGATGCAAACAGCCATCGACTGCAAGAAACAAATGCCCTGGAGGCTTCCCTACCCTTCATCGATTCCGATGACCACAGCATGAGCTTGGTGGCTCTACTTACGGTCGCCTACCTCGCCGACGAGAAACAGAGTGAAATATTCAAAGCCAAGAAAGGTCCCATTGTCAACTTGATAATGAGAATGAAAGAAGCAATTGAGAGTGAGGAAAAGAGAGATAGTAATGCTTGGAGTGCGACCGAGCTTATAAAAGGTAGAGATGTATAAAGGCATCCTCCAAATGGCTTTTCTCGTTCTAGTTGCTCGCACTATTGGTGTTTTCTCGACATTTATACAACGTTTATTTGTGTTTTAGGACTCGGAAGACTTGCACTGAATGACGCCAACAAATGTCTGATAGCAGAGTGTGGTGCCGTACCTGTGCTCGTTCAGCAAGTTCGGCAGGACGAATCGCCGATGGAACAGCTAGGTAAGGGCTTGAGAGGCGGGTTGCGCCATGCTGCCGAAAACCGAATTCTTCTTCTTCAATCGCCGCCGACATTCATTCCCCGGTTGATCAATGCGATTCATTGGAAGGGTATTTTACATCCTTTCAGCCTCTGCTGAAGTTATTTGGACGCTTTCATTCGACAAGAAGCTATTAAAATCTGCAGACGTCTTCAATGAAGCCAAGGAGGTGTTGAAACGTCTGGCACAGACGCCGAACCACACGTGTCAAGAGGCTGCCAGGGGCGTGCTATGGAACCTACGAAGTGCCTCCGAGCAGGGGTCGATGGTTACAACCACCACTGATGGATCATCGGAACCTGGGGATAAAAAACAATGTGAGTCAATATTCGTAGAATCAATGGAAGGGTAGACGTATAGTCAGTCAGTGGTTCAAACTCGAGTGCTTGGGATTAACAGTAGCCTACTTAAAAACGTGTACAAAAATCTTTTTACAACGTGCTTTCGATGCCAATCCAATAATTGTAAAGGGCGGTTTACACTAGGTTGCACCAAGTTGCAAGTTGCAGCAACTTGCAACTTGTTGCAAACTACCTGGGACGGTTTACACATAGAAAAATCGATGCAACCTCCAGCGTGATCGAGTTGCAACAAGTTGCAGACCCGTTTACACATGCAACTTTTATGAAACGTTTTGGTCTCATCAGGTTTATGCAACAAGTTGCATGAAGTTGCATATGAAAAGTTGCATGGTGTAAACGGGCCTTAAAGAACAGTAAGTTGCTGAGATGGGTTTGGGGGAGACCTCACAATGTAGAACAATGTGAGCCATTCGGAAAGAACCAACAGCAACCCATGGCCACACTTGACACTAAGCTTTACACGTACGTGTATTTCCATCTATACGTTCAGACCGTGACTCCCTTCATACAATTTCCAGTCCCTGAACCGTACGTCATGATCAGCTATCAATGGGACAGCCAGGCGTTGATACTCAAGTTACGAGATGAGTTGAAGTCGTGTGGTTACAATGTGTGGATTGACGTGGAGAAGATGCAAGGATCGATTCTAGAGGCGATGGCCGAAGCTGTGGAGAATGCTGAAGTTGTCTTATTGTGCTGTTCGAAGAAATATAAGGACAGCCAGAACTGTAGAGCAGGTGATTAGGAAAAGCATCCTCGTGCGAGTTGCTGTCAATGGGCAATTCATCACCGTGCCTTTGTTTGGTTTCCTGGTGACTTACGCTGAGACCAATGCAAAGACGACTGTCCACAGTGTTTGACGGCTGAGTCGCCCATTGAGAGCCAACTCCCACGAGAAAACTCACATAGCACCTGCTTTAATAGCATCTTGTGAGAATCTTTAGCTTTATGGACTCAAAGACCTCTGACGTCACTGCTTGTACTCGACCACTTCACACGAACAAGCTTAAGCGGGGAATCCACCATTGATTTTCTAGTTGATTTTGCGTTGCGACTCGCTTTGCAACTGGGTTGCGTTGCAACTGGGCACTCGATCGCCGTAGTGGACCAGCTAGACGTGATTTCCGCCAATGGAAAAGATGTGGTCAATTTCAGTCGGCAATCGGTCGGCGACCGGTGTCAGTTCCTTGTGTTCGTATTCAGTCGCGAGTCGCAGGTTGCAAAGCGAGTCGCAACGCAGAAAATCAGCAGTGGATTCCTAGCTTTAGATAGAGCGGATTTCGAACAAATCAAGAGCAAACCGACCGGGATTGGTGTTCGCCAAGGGTCCATCCACCTCGGCTGGTCTTGGTTAATTGGTTCCCGAATCTTGGAGACTCGCTGTTCGGCCAGTTCGTAACTGGGCGTATGCCTTGTGTTGGCCAATCACTAAGACAAGATGGTTACAATTTCAGAAGCTGAGTACACGTACAAGCGGAAGAAAGAATACATTCCACTGATAGTCGAGCCGAGGTACTACCCAGATGGTTGGCTGGGGATCATGATCGGGGTTAGAATGTATTACAACTTCACCAGAAGTTTTGATGAAAAATTTCAAGAACTCGTCAGAGCACTTGGGCAGAAGGGCAGGGACAGAAGGGATACCGAAGGGGTAAGTGTTGAGATAGCCCTCCTCGTTCACAAAATGCCAGGGTATTGTAGGTCCTGAGAGGCGAGATCTGACCTAAATCGGAGAAGTTACCACAAATCTTCGTCAGCCCGAGAAACAATACAATAGGGAGTTTTCGCAAATCTGACGAAAAACGAAGTACGAAATACGAAATTGGACGTCATATCCATGACATAATGTATTTCAGGAAATGGCTGGTATCACAAATATCGCCTGCTGCAAGAGCGTCTTTTAGCGTATTACGTTAGAACGACAGAGGCACGGTGTATATTAAACTTTGAAATTTATCTTTCGTTTCCACTTCGTTGATACGAATTGGAAATTTAAAAATTCAAGATGCGCCATAACTCTTTCGATCTTACATGACATGCTAAAAGACGAACCTGCAGGGGGGACATTTATGGTAGCAACCATTTCCTGAAATACATTACGTCATGGATATGACGTCCAATTTCGTATTTCGTACTTCGCTTTTCGTCAGATTTGCGAAAACTCCCTATTATCTTCCTCATTCAGGTCACCAAGTCGACACCCGAGATCACTCGCCCTGCTAACGCCACCAAAACTTACTCATCGGCGCCGCCAAAACCCAAAAATTCAACCATGGAGAGTTCAAAGGGGCCCGTTACAGCGAACACGCAGTCCGAGTCCTCAAATGCGAATCCTGGCCCTTCTTCTCTGATTTCAAGGACTACGATTCCAACGTCACTTCAGAATGGGAGAGATGAACTTGAAGGTGGTGTGAGCCTATTGAAACAGTCTGGAAAAGACCGACCAGAACAGTCAGACATCGAGCTCTGGGATCCTGTGAGAGTTAACAAATGGAAAGAAAGACACAACATCGATAAGTAAGTTGACGGGAGAAGAGATGGAAATATCCCTCCGCCTGCCTCCAAAGTTTCCTTTACCATTTTCAGGCTTCTGACCGTTAAAGGCGCTGTACAAAAGTTTATAAGTGTCACGAACTCTACCCCCATTTTCTTCTTTTCTCCATTTTTCCAGAGAAAAGCTGGGATACCTCACAGGATCGCATCTTCACTTCTTGCAGCGAATGAAGATGGATGCCCCATCAGTCTACTACACCTTCATACAGGAAAAACTAGACTTAACTGATATCAGTCAGATGGCAGCACTTAGTAATGCTTTGGAGAAGTTTTGACGGCTCTTTTTGAAACGAGCAGTCTTATAATGCTGGCAATGTTCTATATTTCGAGACGAAATCATGGTTCCACTCTGGTACCGTGTTCCCAAATTGCACACCAGCCATGAGTGGACTTGCTACACATTGATTTGGGAGGGAAGTCGACCAACTAGTAGCCTACTCCCAACACCATTCAGAAGCCATCCCACTCAGCCTACATATCTGAAGTGTTCATCAATACATGCATGATCATCATGAACTGTGAAGGCGCGATGGACTTCCCATACCGGTAGTACTCAAATTCTTGCCAAAGCAGAGAGGTGCTCTGTACTGGTTGGCCCATCGACCTGTGGAGGGAAAAATAAGGAAAGTTACGCTCCTGAGACTGCCATCTATTGTTTGTCGAAAGAATCACCAGCAAACGTGCCATAATGGGAAATGATTTAATTGTTGTTGACCAAATTAAAAGAGGAATAAATCTTTTTCGTATACTCATCTTCCTTGTTATTTTTGTTATCTTTGTTGTTTTCTCTGCGCAGATTTTTGGTTGGAATCACAAAATGACTGTTACAGATGATATAGGCCTATACAGTCAACAGTGAATCCTACCAACTTCAACAGATCTATAGGCCTATGCTATAGGCCTACCGGTATCTGAAATATCACTATATCTGCTGATATTCATGATATTCAAGCCACGCCCACGATGCCTACATGTACATGTAGATATTTATGAACATTGACCAGTGGGTAAGCGATACCAAGTCGTCTGTGCTGATGTATGTTCAGGGCGTAGCTAGAGATTGGTGTTCACGAATATGGGAATAAATGGCATAATATATGGGTTATGCAACGTTTTAACCAGGAATGCAGCTTCCATTAACACCGATACAAAAAAAAACTTTCGGTGAGACTCTTCAGATGCAAAGCAGGTGACCCAATCAGCGTGGATCTATCATAATGCTGGCGGCAATCCTGTCAACATGCGGTCTTGACATGCCTCAAGTGTCATGCGATCGCCGACTGGTGAAAACAGGACGGTTTGGGGATTCGTGAGTGCTACTGCGTGTGATTTACAAATGAATCATTAATGGGTTCCCGTAACCTAAATCCTGTTAATGGAGGAAACTGAAGTGCAATGCAAGGTACGCTCGCCTGGAAACGTCGAAGAAACGATGTTTTGGTATTAGACCCCGACGTTGTAATGAATAGAAATGAAGGAGAAATGAGCCTAATGTGATATCCAATGACGACTGTGGGCCGAAAATGTGAGGGATTTGTCTCGGTCACTATCCCGGGTCACTATTGGACATTACTTAACACTTTGTCACCCACGCCAGCGCTCATGTCTGTGGAAGGAGGTTAGTCAATCCGATGAGACATAAGGACTGTGACATCAAAGAGAAAACCTCTGTTTGCCTTGGACGTAGAAAGCTATGACTATGGTGAACACGGATTACTGTAACACAAAGTAATACGAGTAATACACGTAATACCATAAAGGAATCAACCATAAAGGTTCAACTGACAAATTTAGCATTTTATAAATGTGGACAATATCCCTTTAAAACCCAACAGATTTGCATTCTGACGTTTCCATGTGATAGGCAAGACCCTTCTGCACATTCACTGCAAATTTTGTTGAATTCCGAGTAGTTGATCTTATGATACAAAAGGTCTGAATTAATAAGAACTCCGCGAACGATGTGTGTTCAGGGTCATCGGTGTACATTTGAATAGGCTGACGTACATTTGTACATGGAACACTAATTGTGCTGAAAATAGCTCAGTTATCGTCAGAAATGGAATTCAAAGCATCATGTTGGCAGGTTCATGTACCTCTTCACCACAAAAAAAGTTGAAGCTCGTGCTTATTACGTAAAGCCAAAATTCAGGCAGTGAGAGACATCTGGTGGCAACACAGGAAGTGTATCCCTCAGTAAGCTCATCGTTCGCAGTTAAACCTTTATGGTTGATTCCTTTATGGTAATACGTGATGCATGTACTTACCCACTGCCGCAACATCCAAGCGCGGGTCTCTATTGCATCCGTCAGCAGATTCCGCTCACGAAGCCTTCAAAGCTCAAAAATCAACTGACGGAGAGAGAGCAATCAGCCAAGTTTTTACTAAAGCCGAGGATGCCGACGCGATACACTTTCTTTAAAACAAGGCACGGAACCGTTGGATTCAATTTGCTACAGAATTCAGGATGAAGTCAATACTGCTGCAAGAACAAAAGGCTTTCTTTGGACGCGAACTGGATAATCGGCGTCATCACTGTGGTTGAGCTGGTCACCACTCGCATCACGACGAACGTCCATGGAATAAATTATTGATGAGGCCAGCATCGACAAGAAATCACACAGTAGACAGTCATATCAGTTTATATGTGATGGGTCTGATGACAAACAGTGTGACGATTTCATGTGGATGGTCGTTCTTCGGCCCCTGTCTTTAGAGTGAGTGTGTCCGTTGTCGGTGATCACCCGAAATTCCTAATCCACTTGTCGGTTTATGGCCTGGGCAATGTCGACGTGAAATATTCTGGATATGATATATTTTTAATTTAGAAGCTCGTGCATACCGTAAAAAACTCGCACAAACAAGTCTGGATCATAGAAACATCATCTCGGAGGAGCACTATAACATCACTTTATCTTGTGTTAGGACAAAAGCACTCGTAAACATTGAATGGCGTTTGCAGCGATGGTCGCTAGACATCTTTATGTTTTCCTAGTTGATTTTAATTACCACATCTCATCAATAAACACACAATATCTGTCTTAGTTTCTCTTTGATATTTCCACTAAAGTCACACTGCAATAACATATTTTTCTTTCGTCGTCATATATGCTGTTCAGCATCGTGTAATATCTCAGCAAAAAAGAAAAAAAAACTACATGTAATCAGTTTTTCTTCCACCAAAATAGCGTGTTTTAGTTCTAAAGAACCCAATGTATTTCATACAGTTTGTTGCACTGGTACGGTATATTTAATTGATGCTATCTCCTATCAGAAAGAGAGAATTTTATGATGTACAAAGTGCATGTAATATAGTTTCATTAACAAGTGTAGATGTACACAGTCCATGTACGTACAATGATTCCCGGCTGCTGGTTTCCAAGTTACCCTGTGAACATGTAGAATAACTCCTGTCCTGCTCATGCATTAACGATATTGCATACCATTTCAGCATCACGTCCAGCTTGCAATAATTACAAATTTCCTACACATTTGGCATTCCCCGGTGGTTCCATCACCCACAGGGAGACAAAAGAGCTGCCAAAAATGAAACAATCGGGATGTGATGATTAATCACAATAGCTGCAGGGGGAATTTGCTCAGCGTCAGTTTGGAACTTGATGGAGGAAATTAAATAGTGACCTCCGACTGACCGTCATTATGGCTTGAAAAGACCCATCAAACAAATCTTATCATTTTCTTGTTGGATTGGAATATCTACTCCAGAGACCTCCTTTCATCTTCTCAGAAAGTTGACTATTTCTGACCACGCATTGTTACCAACACAACAGCTGACTGATTAAAAAGCAGATTCGAAAAGATGTTTTAGGATGCTCGGTCTGTGATATTCTTGTGGTAAACGACACTAAATCATCATATCCTTTCTTCGTCCTCCATCCAACTGACTAAATTGCCCGAAGTATAACGAGCAATTTCTGTCCGAGATTGTCAGGGTTGGCCATAAAACACATGACCTGTCTGCTCCCCGGGAACTCGTGCGTTAAATAACTTTATATGAGATTGTTTTACTTCATGATAGAATTTAAGATATAACGAAGACAAATTTTGTTATCAGGTCAGTCATGTCAGTCAGTACACTCAGAAATGTGAGCAACACTTTAAGGCCCGTTTACACATGCCACAGGGACTTGAGGCATGCATTGCAGGGGTGGTGGGTGTGTTACAGAGGTCCAACAACACACCCCCGAGTAATGCCACGGTATACTGACGTATACCTAGGAGAAAAATAACAAGGGATACAACTTCACACAAGACCCCATTCGGACATTTGCACTTCAACAAGCTGCCGAGAAGCCAAATCTCAACCAAATTTCACAAACAAGGTACCGTTTTGAAGCTGAGAGTGTATAGATTCAAAATAAACAGAGATTAATTAATTATCTTGATACTGTACATTGATTTGGGGGCTCGAATGTGCCCAAACACCCCCAATTTTCCCTCTCCGACAAAACCTTGCCCAGGAAATCAGGCCCCGACGATCGACAAAAGTGGAGAGATCTCCACAACCACACGGCCGATTGGGATGAAACGCATACCAATTTCATCAGAAGAAAGATTCAAAACTAACTTACCACCATTCGAAGGAATTTAATCCTAATCCAACAGTGTTTTGGACGACTTTTCAACGAAAAGTTTACCAAAAGATGGTCAAGAAATCATTAACTGGCTGATCACACCGGACTGAATACGATCTCGCTGCTGATTGGTCAAAAAGAATTCGAAAAATTATAATTATATTTTGTGGTATTTTTCGACCAATCAGCAGCCAGATTGCTAGCGAGTGCGCACTAGTCGTCNTGCTGGATAAGTGAGCAAAGAATAACAGAATGTCTCCCTGAGGCTCGGCTTCAAAAGTATCGGGATGGCGGAGGGGGAGCGATTAGACTACATGGATATGAAGCCCCGTGAAAGTGGAGTATGAGTGGAGTATGTGGAGTATGTGTATGGAACATGGACACCAATGGGAGACTTTACTGCCGTTAGAGGCCACCTGATGGCGCTCCCAGAATGTCACAAAATGTGACGTCACAGACATAAGCCACGGCCTCCACGTCATCAGGGACTTTCAGCAAGGCTCTGTATCGTCGATCCGTATCACGTATGACGTATCGAGCTAATGCATTTTCTTTCTATTAAAGTCATACGTCATACCACGTGATACGGATGGACGATACGGAGCCTTGCTGAAAGTCCCCGTGGCGCGCAGTTCTCCTGTGTGACGTCACACTTCGAGGGCCGCTAACTGGTGGTGGCCTCTAATGTCGGAAAAGTTACTAACATGGTGTGTGATAAGGTTTCATGTTTAGAATATTGTGCAACGAGACGGAAGAAAAAACCCGATGTTATGTCGAGAATTTGATAGGATTGTCTGTTGTCATGTCCTCATTAATGAAAATCCATGGGACGAATTCCACAAGGATCAATGGAATATTTGTTCTGGCATCTGCAACGTAAACAATGTATTGATGGATGCGCCAGACGTGTGTCCTGTGGGGAGTCATAATCAGAACAGACAACAGTCGATGTGGTAAACCAATCACTCTGTCCTCATCATCTTATATCTCAGCAGGCAAATAAAATGCCAGTGATGTTATTGCCTGTGTTCCCCACGAGGTTGAGACCAGCCACAATTGTTATGATATCAGGTTACTGACTGTAATATCATTTTTTTGTCGTTCGTTAGATGCATTATTTTCAAAATTAGTTTAGCTTTATGAGTAATAGATACATGTACCGGTATATTATGTATTATATATAATGGTAACCACGCACAACAGAGTCCTGGGGAATTTCTTCGTATTGGGAGTGGAGTCGAGGGATCATGAATGAAGTATAAGCAGGCAGGCCATGTTTATTTCAGGCAGGCATGTTTATTTCATTAAGTTTAAAAGCCGTGCTGTCTAGTGGAGCGCTCAATATTAGTGTTGGACTATTTATTAGATTTTCGTTACTAAAATTTGTTATATCGCGAAAGAGATGGCATCGTAAAACTTCATTTAGTTTTTATAATGCACTGCCATTTACATGTAGTTGACAAGTTGTAACAGAGTTTAGGCCTGTACAAGTAAACGTTTAATGGCGACCCGGGAATGGCGATCTGTTGATCTCCCTGATGTCTCCTTCAATCGTGTATCGTTGGGGGGGGGGGGGCAGGGGTAACCTATATCGGAGGACATTGGATTCTATTATACTGGTATACAATGTATAGGCGTATAGCTCAACCAGGAAAGTAGGCCTAACGCCCAGTGAACCGTGTCGTTAAAGTGATTTGTTATTACACACCGTGGGTCATCAATATCTAGGTTAGATATACCTATGCATACAAGTTTTCACGTTGTCAAGAACAACGTCTAGTCGATATTGGGTTTCGACTAAAGTAGGTTATAATATACCTATGCCCAATAACACCACCATGGTTATGTTATTCGGAAAGAAGTGAAAGTGTGCGACTGGGAGTTCAGTTCTGCCATGCCTCCATTGATGCAACGAAGGGTAAGTAGCTGACTGATTGCGAGTCTGCTTGTTGATCAACAGGATTAAGAAAGTGAAGAAAGTGCTAGTGAACGTGGAGCAGTTTTACTAAAGTAGGCCTGTAAACGATAAAAGGGATTTCGGTGTACTAGGGAAGGCTAAACGGTATTTTGCTTGTGACATCTTCAAGTTCATACACGGTAGCCATCCGTTATTGCGGTCGACTTTGCTGATCCAGAACGATGTTCATGGAACTTTAACGCTTTAACTTTAAAGCTGAACGTCCATGCCTACGATTGTCTTTGTATTGCATATTTCGAAGCATAGTGGGCAGGCCTCAGCTGCGGGTCTATAGGTTCAAATAACATTGGTGTATTCTTCGGCCATAAATACTGCCAGAACAATGTACGCCTTCATTTGTCAATAAGTTTCTCTATCATTCCCAACAGCAACCATGACATTTGAAACATTCTTCCGTCGAAATTTCTGAACGTCTTCGAAAGAAACATCAAGCACTCGGTAAGAGCGCAAGACAGCACTGGGCAATGATATTCTGTGACAGGTGATTGGCTGAAAATGGAAAGGAAATCAAGATGGATTAGGATGCCTGGGATTCGTGCAGACGCACCCTCAGTCAACAAGAGTCCAGAACGATCCAAGGCTTTGAGAGAACGCAATGACAGTTTCTATGCTAAGTTGCAGGAAAAACAGAAAAATACCTTCAAAATCTTCAGAGCTACAAATGCATTCCTAAGGCAACCAAACATACCTAAACCACTGTACCACAGAGACAGTTCCTCACTTGGTATGTTTGATAATACAGCATCCGTTGTTTCTGACAGCCTCCCACAAGAAACACAAGATCAACAATACAAGAGTGAAATAGAGAAAATTCAAACATTTGTGAACTACGTCAACCAGAAATTTTCCTCAGTTGAGCAAAATAAATTACCAGAGGCAAGTTTCGTTACAAACGATGATTATTACGTCGACAGTGTACTGGATGTTGCCGACGTTTCAGGGACGATATTTGACTATGTATCCTTGGACGAGCAGTTCTTATTTCGGACAAAGTTGTTCCAGACTTTGATTGATAATGTGGAAATATTCAGTACGATTAAGAAAATGCTCGAACTCCACATCCTCCGAGGCTGGATAGATCCAGATCCCAACCCGGAAGAAGATGACACTTCCGTGGTGAAGTGTGTTTGTTCGGGACTCGTTGCGTTTCTGGTCAATGGAACAGATTGTCATCCAGCATTCGGCGAGGTTCTCTGCAAGAAGCCAGGGTTG
>NMRB01000019.1:658145-692006 GCA_002633025.1 Notospermus geniculatus | reverse complement strand
GTCTCCTCCAGTCTGTCGCATGAGGTCAGTGATAATACCATCGCTAACCGTGTGAGTCTCCTAGGGTCTAATCACTGCTAATGATCGATATCTTCAATGGCCCTGTTCCAAATGCATTCAAACACTCAGAAGATACCTGAATTGAGCTTTCTTATAATTAATTGCCAAAATACATATGAAAGACCCTTGTTGACGCAACTTTATGGGGTAGTTGTCTCAACTTGACGCTTGTTGTCTCAATTTAGTAGGACCGGTCTACGGGGTATGGTAGCTATGCTAATCCTTATGCGGGGGGTGGGTGGGGTTAGGCCTGCCTACCAACCTGTTGACCAGGCATAGGCCTAGCCGCCAGTGATAGGTGTTGGCAGGTGGGCCTACAACGTCTTTTCTATTCTGTGATCACGTTGCAGTGTGGTAGGCCTACTAGTGGCACTGCAGATAGATGGCTGCGCAGTCATGTTTAAAAAACTTTTCAGTTTTTAATTGTTCCTTCAGTGTTTATGAACCAGAATGGACATCAGCAGTGAGAGACAAAGGCGATCTCTTTTATGTGGAACCATCAGCTCCAGAGATCTCGACGATCACAGCTGTGAGCAGCCTTAAACATCGTGAAAGAGAACGCAAGGCCGCCAGTGAAGATGAAAGGAAGAAGGAGAAGAAGGCAATCAAGAAAATTAAGAAGATAATTGGAGTGAAGAATAATAATGAAAAGTCAATCATTAACAACAAGAATCAGAACAACCTCTCACACGGTGTCACATTCCAGGACACCCCCTCTGGTGTCACGAAAGAAGCCATCATTTATGTTGATCCCAACCGTAATAATTACGGTCGCAAGGCATCTATGTGTGAGAGTTTGCTTGGAATTATACCTGGTTTCTTCAGCAGTAAGAATGAAAGACAAAATAATGGAGGCTATGCTGATCGCCGTATTATGATTCAGGGTCTGTTACCAAGTGGAGAGGCAATGAAGTCAGGCCAAGTGAAAATTGGTGAGCATGACATCATCCCCTTCATTAGAAATAAAAAACACAGTTGTTCATTGTTCTGCTCAGAGAAGCCAGTCTGAGTACAGGTATTTACTTTTGACAGCACGATTCTCTGCCCTGGCTTGTCAGTGCTGTACTGGTATGCCAACCATTGTTTGACAGTCAAAGGGAGAAGGCTGAATAATATTCTAGGCCTATGTGTTTTGCATGAAGCAGTGACCCAGTGTGATGCATTCGATGTTGAGTTTCATTCATAGGTTCTGGACTTGATTTTTCAGGTGACTGGTTGATGTCAGTTGATGATTATAAGGTTGACTTTGACAACATTGATGACCTCCTTGCATCCTACATTCATCCACGCAGGGTAGGTTTTCATTTACATGATACTTTAACTCTACGGTACTGATAACATAAGGCTGCCAATTACTTATGAGAGAGCACACGTGGTATTGTTGTTCCATTGGAAGTGATCCTCCATTATCCCTGCAACCTTTCCAGGTAAAACTCTTGCTACAAAAGTTCTGTGAAGAGGCGTATATCACTCCACCTGTCATACGCAAGAATGACGATGCCGAGAATCTGGTCAAGTTCGTGAGTGGCGAAAAAAGTGATGAAGCAGAGGAGGCACTAAGGAAGATTCCCCACGCCATCATGTATCTAACATTAGAGTGCCAATCTGAGAACGTCCAGGATAAAGTGAGTCATAGTGAAACACGGGAGACGATGAAATGTTAATCACATGACAGCACATCCTCTTTGAGGTTTTCTCTCCAGAAGTTGCTGAAAATGTGTCTTCCAAGCAGAGTTTCTGAAACTGAAATTCAGGATGGCATAGTGGTGCTTCCACTGCAGGTCATACTTGCCCAGGATATCCCACTTCTTGTAAAATAACCAAGATCATTTGTTGGTTAATAATAGAAGGGTTTGTCAAAATGCTTTGTGTTCTATTTGCAGAGTGATCTTCTCTACCAATATCCCAGATTTGACAGTAAACTGGTTGAAATCAGAGGCATGTTTATCACACTGTGTCACACCATGCTTGATGTTACCAATAACACTGCCAAAAAGTAAGATTCAGACATTTACACTTGTTGTTCTGTGTTCATGATACGAATTTGTTGTGTTCTGCTGCTATCGAATCTGGCAGTGTGACCGAAACTAACATATACTCCGCCCTGATGAGTCTTATGGGTTAAAGAACAAAGCCTGTTGGACTTAACCAATAAGTGACTTGTACCCTCTGGTTTCAGTTCCACTTTGATTCTTGATGAGCGGTTGATCCATGTTGGTTACCAGATGGAGGAGAAGGAGGTGCTGATTGTTGCCCTGCCAGCTGAAAGGTAAGACAAGACGATGGGATGGTCTCCTCTCTCACGACCATTCAACTTCTTCTTATCTTGCATTATGTTTCTTTCTCCATTCTCCCTAGTGTCCCCATGTTCAAGTTACAACACCTCATGGACGATATCATACGGATCTTGATGATGCTGTTTGGTTCCCTAAAAGCTGCCTTTGGTGTGGAGGAAAATAAGGATCGGCTGGACCACTTTTTTTCCCTGTTATGTCAGAGGATCCTTCTAAAAGATCACCTGGCCAAGCAAGGCATCCGTTGCGATGAATATGAGGAAACTTTCCTGGATTCTCTGGACGGAGTGCGGTGTCTACCTTTACCTGAGGATTTAAAGGTTGGTTCTGTCAGACAAAGAATCGGTAAAGAATAAACACTGTGTGTTATGAATTAGCTAAGATGACAAACAACTGCATGCTTTCCTCTCCTATGGAAGAGGAAAATCCTGGAACCTATATCTATGGACATGTAAGTTTTACCAAGATTTATGAATGAAGACTCAACTCAGCTACAGAAAAAGTACATTTCCTCAACTTCAAATCGTAAAGGCAGACCAAGCCTGTAACTTCGAACTTTGTGTGTTATTACCAGTATCTGTTTTCTAGGCTGACATAAGCAACGTACTGAGTGAGTTTGAAGCGGCTGATTTTGGAGAAATGGTGAGTATGCATCAAAGGAAAGTTGATTGGTTAGTGTTACAAGGCAGAGTTGTTTGAAAGTCAGATTTCGATTAGTAAACATTTGGCCAGTGAGCAAGTTCAACTCTTCATTTGATCCTTTCTGAAATCTGTTTTCTTTTCATTTTAGTCAGATGATTACTATGAAATGAGAAGGTCTTATACAATATTAGGAACATGTTTATTCCACAAGGTAGGTGAAGATTATAGTGTAAACTGGAGCATGTGACCAACGAATATGTGATGTTGTCACAATTTGTACGTCATCAAAATGATAAATCAACAATTTACTGGTAGATAGATCAATATTGTTTCTTTCCAGGGCTTTCTTCTTTCCAACCATTTACACCCCGAGGACATGCTGGACATTGCCTTGTATTTGAAATATTACTGTTTACTGCTGATGTCACAGGATCACCTGACAGGCCAAGTTGTTATCTGGAGGGAGATCACTCCCACAAGGCAGTCTCAAGCACAGGTAAAGTGTCATTCATCTCATAGTCATATAACGGATTGGACCCATATGTGTGTCTCACAGAATAGTTGGACAGTTAAAAACATGATGCAGATTCTGAATCATTCATCTCTTGAGGGAGATTCCTCATAAGTTAAGCCTACACTGCTTTTGTGGTTCTCAAATATCTCCATCATCATCCATTCATTCATCTTAGAACAATTGAACATGTTAGGTTAGACTTGTTTCATCCAACCAGGAAGGGATAACCGTGNCCGAGAATCTGGTCAAGTTCGTGAGTGGCGAAAAAAGTGATGAAGCAGAGGAGGCACTAAGGAAGATTCCCCACGCCATCATGTATCTAACATTAGAGTGCCAATCTGAGAACGTCCAGGATAAAGTGAGTCATAGTGAAACACGGGAGACGATGAAATGTTAATCACATGACAGCACATCCTCTTTGAGGTTTTCTCTCCAGAAGTTGCTGAAAATGTGTCTTCCAAGCAGAGTTTCTGAAACTGAAATTCAGGATGGCATAGTGGTGCTTCCACTGCAGGTCATACTTGCCCAGGATATCCCACTTCTTGTAAAATAACCAAGATCATTTATTGATTAATAATAGAAGGGTTTGTCAAAATGCTTTGTGTTCTATTTGCAGAGTGATCTTCTCTACCAATATCCCAGATTTGACAGTAAACTGGTTGAAATTAGAGGCATGTTTATCACACTGTGTCACACCATGCTTGATGTTACCAATAACACTGCCAAAAAGTAAGATTCAGACATTTACACTTGTTTTCATGTTGTTCTGTGTTCATGATACTAATCTGTTGTGTTCTGCTGCTATCGAATCTGGCAGTGTGACCGATACTAAGATATACTCCGCCCTGATGAGTCTTATGGGTTAAAGAACAAAGCCTGTTGGACTTAACCAATACGGGTACATGTATATCTACAGTTAAAGTGACTTGTACCCTCTGGTTTCAGTTCCACTTTGATTCTTGATGAGCGGTTGATCCATGTTGGTTACCAAATGGAGGAGAAGGAAGTGCTGATTGTTGCCCTGCCAGCTGAAAGGTAAGACAAGACGATGGTCTCCTCTCTCGCGACAATTCAACTTCTTCTTATCTTGCATTATGTTTCTTTCTCCGTTCTCCCTAGTGTCCCCATGTTCAAGTTACAACACCTCATGGACGATATCATACGGATCTTGATGATGCTGTTTGGTTCCCTAAAAACTGCCTTTGGTGTGGAGGAAAATAAGGATCGGCTGGACCACTTTTTTTCCCTGTTATGCCAGAGGATCCTTCTAAAAGATCACCTGGCCAAGCAAGGCATCCGTTGCGATGAATATGAGGAAACTTTCCTGGATTCTCTGGACGGAGTGCGGTGTCTACCTTTACCTGAGGATTTAAAGGTTGGTTCTGTCAGACAAAGAATCTGTAAAGAATAAACACTGTGTGTTATGAATTAGCTAAGATGACAAACAACTGCATGCTTTCCTCTCCTATGGAAGAGGAAAATCCTGGAACCTATATCTATGGACCTGTACGTTTTACCAAGATTTATGAATGAAGACTCAACTCAGCTACAGAAAAAGTACATTTCCTCAACTTCAAATATTAAAGGCAGACCAAGCCTTTTCCTTCAAACATTGTGTGTTCTATTACCAGTATCTGTTTTCTAGGCTGACATAAGCAACGTACTGAGTGAGTTTGAAGCGGCTGATTTTGGAGAAATGGTGAGTATGCATCAAAGGAAAGTTGATTGGTTAGTGTTACAAAGCAGAGTTGTTTTAAAGTCAGATTTGGATTAGTAAACATTTGGCCAGTGAGCAAGTTCAACTCTTCATTTGATCCTTTCTGAAATCTGTTTTCTTTTCATTTTAGTCAGATGATTACTATGAAATGAGAAGGTCTTATACAATATTAGGAACATGTTTATTCCACAAGGTAGGTGAAGATTATAGTGTAAACTGGAGCATGTGACCAACGAATATGTGATGTTGTCACAATCTGTACTTCATCAAAATGATAAATCAACAATTTAGATAGGTCGATGTTGTTTCTTTTCAGGGCTTTCTTCTTTCCAACCATTTACACCCCGAGGACATGCTGGACATTGCCTTGTATTTGAAATATTACTGTTTACTGCTGATGTCACAGGATCACCTGACAGGCCAAGTTGTTATCTGGAGGGAGATTACTCCCACAAGGCAATCTCAAGCACAAGCACAGGTAAAGTGTCATTCATCTCATAGTCATACATGTATAATGGATCGGACCTACATGTGTACCTCTTCTTTGTTTCGAACTTTCATCGGAAGTTGGACTGGTAAAAACGTCATTTATCTCTTGAGGTAGATTCTGAGTAAACTAATACCGGTAACAAGTTGGCCCCTATATTGCTTTTCTTAGTTCAAAGTGTCTCAGAACAACTGAACATATTGGGCCGATTTCACAAAGGCTGTTTATATTAAGACGTGTGTAACTTCACTAGTAAATGCATGCACTTCCACCATGCATTTGACGAAGTTACATGCATCTAAGTCTTAAACACCCTTTGTGAAATCGGCATCCAACAAGGAAGGAATAATCATGGGTAAGATTAGAATCGCCGACATGTTGTTGATTCTGCAGATAATTGACCTGACTGTTGTGACTTTGCCGTTTTATGTGTAACAAAGCATTTATTAATTGATGGGGTTTTTTTTAGGTGGAGGTAACAAACACAGGGTTTATGGAACCAGAGGCGAGGTGGTTTCTGATGGTTGTTGGGATGGTAAGTGAAACGGTTTCAAGCAGTCAAAGTTCATCAGCTTCTTGTGAGAGTAGTACATGTAGGTGACCATTTTGGACTTCTGTTCCCTGGCCTGGCTAATGATGGAATACATGTTCACCTAATTCATTATTGCCTTTCAGAAGCAGAATATGTTGTGTGCCTTGTTAGAGGCGGGAGGATGTGCTGCTCTGTAAGTATGATCATAAGCATCATGAAATCATAACCGTGTCAATAGTGCCACTTATTTATCTGTTCAGGGGTTTCAACATTATCTCTTGATCCCTTTCAGAGCTGAAGGCAACCCACCGCCAGACCCTTTCTACGTTGACCAAGCAAAGGCAACATTGTTGCACTTGGATTCAACTGAACTTCTCGGTCGCTGTGAACCACGTGTAAATCCTCCATCCATTCCCAGCTTGGTCTGTTCCGATTGGTTCTTTCCTTCTGGTAAGGCAGCCAAGGAGGAACACGCTGCACAGACGAAAGTCCTGACCTCGCCTCGATCTGGTGAGTGTTGATAGTTTCAAACATTTATGGGGGACCCGTGAAAGGAGCATGTGACTGACCACGCTTCCAATTGGTGATTTAGCAGTTAATGCTGCCAAATACTGCAGCATGTTGTGGTGATACCAGGCCTTTGTGGGTTGACTGGGTCAGGATCTCACCTTTGTTATTCTCTGGAAATGAAAATCACTGATCCGACTTCATCTAATGATGGATGCTTGTTTTCTGTTTTAGCTGCTGCTAAAAAGACCCAGCCAGAATCTATATTGAAGAAAAAAAAGAGTCCATCACAAGAACAGAAGAAAGGTATGATATGATTCTGCTGATTGATTGCATTGCATTGACAACCCGGTTGTTTAACTGTTTTAATTGTCCTTCAGGACCTGGAAGCCTACCAGAGTCGGACCGTGACAGCATCCAATCAGCTGGTGCTGAAAGCAGCACATCAACCCCCATAATGGGACGAAGGCAGAGTCGAAGAGCATCCTTGGGTTCAGAGGAGTCTGGGGGAAGTGTAGGGAGTACAAGTTTATTTAGAGTAAGTGTGGGGAGTACAAGCTTATTTAGAGTAAGTGCAGGGAGTACAAGCTTATTTAGAGTAAGCGTATGGAGTACTAGCTTATTTAAAGTAATTGTAGGGAGTACAAGCTTATTTAGAGTAAGTGTAGGGAGTACAGGCTTATTTAGAGTAAGTGTAGGAAGTACAAGCTTACCGGATTGTTCCCCCAATACCGCTCAGAGTGACACACAAGTTGACCACATTGTATACACAGTGTACACTAAGTGGTATTGGGGGAACAATCCGGTATTTAGAGGATACACACCGAAACCAGATTCTGGTGAGTTTTGCAGTACGGTTCCAGTTGTCAGTGATGCATCCTATAAGTGGACTGTGAGAATGACGTGTATGAAATGATGGAACCTGTCACCTTTTGTTCCACTTATAGTACCGGTATAACAATGTTGATATCTGCTCACATTACATTGTTACAGAACCCACGAGGTCACCGAAAATTACCAAGTGCCTTTGATTTGACTGCAATGGCTCGCAACCTGCCAGATGGAGCAGAAGATTCCTCGGTAAAGTAAGTCAAGAGTGGTATTGGATGAAAGGTGTCAGTCTCTGCCTGGTGTTCTTCTCTAACAGTTCTTTCGTTTGATAACTTCAGGACATCATTGACAGGGTTCAGAGTTCAAGCTTTCTTCATCCTAATTTTCTTTCAGATTAACCCAAGGTGCTGCAAATGTGCTCTTTCATTATGTCAGCTTTGATAACCTAGATGGTATCTACATTTGTCCGTCCAAACAAGACCTCGTGTTCCCAGGGGGCGCTACACACGCACACGTCATCCAAAACTTCTTCGCCTGCTGCCAAAACATAAAGAAAGTATTTGAAAAGACAATCAGGTTGAAGGTGAGAAGAATAGCACAAGCTGTTTGAGTTCAGAGCCACCAGTGTGGCCGGTTTGACATTTTTTTCTGTGAACAACCTAGACTGAGCCTTTAGGGTGTTCTCGTAGTTGCAGACATTTGTGTTGGTAGGATACCATTGGTAGACGACCAGTCCATTGTCCACATATTATGCATATCACATTCTACATGTACATGTATGTCATGTATGTGTTCCACAGTAGACAGAATTTTGATTTTGGCAAATTTCAGAGCCAAGGGAACAGCAACAATAACAACAAACTTGGATCTGAGGATGCCCTAGGCGAGGTGGAGGAACAAGGTGTCCTGTTTGAATGCACCCCAGCGAACTGGTCGGATAACAAGAAGCCACCACCAAGCATTACATACTGGGTAGTTGGGTACGTTTGGACTTCATCCTTTTAGTGTGTCCACCTCCGGTAAAAAATGTTTTTTGTTTTCACAGCCATCCCAGTTTAAAATCAATGGCCCCCTGGATTTGGTCGGCTGCTCACATCTTTCCAAAGAAATGTTGTGTAAAGTTGTCACCAACATCTGGTTTCTCCATTCTTTTTCCAGAAGGTTGTTCTTCGATCCTTACCCACGTGAGTTCTATGTCTGCTTCTTGGATTCAACACCTCAGAATGTCGTAGAGTTAGCATTCAAAGTCAGCTTTGGGGTCAGTACGTGAGCATTACAGCCAAGTGATGGGGTCACCTTGGAACCTCTCATATGGGACAACAGAATTTGAAGGGAATCTGAGATCTGAAGCAAGTACAGGGAGGGATTGCCATCAAGGTCACAACCAGGAAGGATCTCTCACTGGAAATCAACTCAACAGGGACCAAGAGAGGTCTTGGTAGTGATAGTACTGTACATAGCATAATACCGTCCATTGTTGAAATAAATAGTCTGATGTTGAAAAGTCACAATTTCTTTGATGTCTTTGATATTGTTTCATCCATCCCAAGACAACAGGTTTTTGTCCCCTCACAAGTTTATTTGATCCGCCCCCCTCCGCCCGTTTCTTTGCACATGACCATTAAAAGACTAATAAACCATGTTCAGCTGGTGTTGTTGCTGTCCTTCATAAATCATGTTCCAGCTGGTGTTGTTGCTGTCCTTCATAAACCATGTTCCAGCTGATGTTGTTGCTGTCCTTCATAAACCATGTTCCAGCTGGTATTGTTGCTGTCCTTCATAAACCATGTTCCAGCTGGTGTTGTTGCTGGCCTTCATAACCCATGTTCAGCTGGTGTTGTTGCTGTCCTTCACAAACCATGTTCCAGCTGGTGTTGTTGCTGTTCTTTATAAACCATGTTTCAGCTGGTGTTGTTGCTGTCCTTCATAACCCATGTTCCAGCTGGTGGTGTTGCTGTCCTTCATAAACCATGTTCAGCTGGTGTTGTTGCTGTCCTTCATAAACCATGTTCCAGCTGCTGGTGTTGTTGCTGTCGTTCATAAACCATGTTCCAGCTGGTGTTGCTGTCCTTCATTTACAATTACCGGCACTGGTACTTATTTGTTGCCCATCCTGAGGTAATAACTGGTTTGTAGTTTGCCCAACGTCGCCGGTTAACAAAAGGTGTGTGTGCCGATTCGCAGGAGCAATGATTGTATACAGTATGAGTGGTAGTTCCATTTGTAGCTTTTTACTGGTAAAACGCCTAGAACATTCTTTTGAGCAGGAGGAGTAACTTATTCATAATAGGTAAACCTTGAAAATCTTGATAATTCGATAATTGTCTTTTTTCAGAAATGCTGGTCATCCAGCGATATTGATGTTGCATTGAAAAATAAGCATGTCCTTGTGTTGCTCGCGTTTATCACGTGGAGATCAAGTTCATTTTCATTTACATAATTTACACTAATAGACAAATTTCTGACTTGATTCGTTCACATGAATAGTTGCGCAAGTCCATAATACTTGCACATTCCTCCTGCAATTGCCAGACGTCATCAAATTAGGCCCAACATTCTCCTCTAACCTAAACCATTAGATCTAAATCAGTTGGAATTTTTCAGTGAAACCAAAAGCATCAATTCTTGATCAGCATTCTCCTGATTTTCTAAAGTTTTTAAAAAGGCCCAACTGGGACTTTAAATTGGGGCCTAGACTGTGTGAAGGTAGAGTGTCATGAGATGATATTTCAGATTAGGCCCACAGCTTGCAGATCAGCTGAAGTGGGCAGGATTCACTGTTGCGTGTATGCTGTTCCTTCGTTTGTTATAGACGGGCCTCTTTCGATGAAGCTGTTGAACGAAATGTTCAGCGGCCACTTGACATTGGCCTACCGTATGTTGACAGCGCCACCTGGTGGAGCACACGGAGGCGTGGCGTAACCTAGCGGCGATGTGTGGAGAATGGTTAAGTAGAACGAATAATTATCTGCCAGTGGAGGGTTTGTGCCTTTAACCGGATTTCCATTCCAAATATTTGGTTGAACTCGCATGAATAGGGGGCCCACATACGTCCTCCTTAAATCATTTTTATACATTCAAGTTCTCATTTTAATCTTTGGAGTGAATCAAAGCTTTTCGCTAAATCATTTTGATTGATGCCCTCGACTGACTCGAGACAATAAAAGTCTGAGATTGAGAATGTCGATTTACCTTTCTATATCAACACATGGGGGATTCCATTTTGAAACTTGGTAATAAATATTTGGTTGTCGTCCTAGTGTTCTATTATGAAGAATGGAAGATGAAAAAAAATAAATAGGGCCTAGGCCTACCACACAACACGGCCTTCCTTGATCAGCAGACTCAGTCATTCCAGCTTTGACCCAATTCCCACAGGTATTTTCTATACAGGTATTTCCATAATCTTTTGCACCAGTGGCCGGTATTTCCATAATCTTTTGTACCAGTGGCCGGTGTAACGTTTTTCAGTGATTTATCGACGAAGCACCATGGTTTTTCATTCTCGATGAACAAGCATCCGAATTTTACACATGTAGTCCTACTTTGATGCTATTTCGAACAAAGGTTGATAGCGGAATCGTAAAACCGTTGAAGATACAGGATTGCCGTGTGTTGATGATTGTATTCGATCAATACCGGTATTATTGTCGATCAATATTGTTGCCTAGTGCATTTTCAATGGAATGCACGACAGACATGCAGACATAATGCATCAGTGCATCAACCAATCAACGAGAGAGACTCATTAAAAACAAAATCCCATGGCGATAGGCCTACAGACGACAAAACATGCGTTGCTAAATCAACAACCGGTCGGTTTCGAGCTGTTGGCTACGTACTCTCGAAAACTATGCAGACCTCCATCACTTGACGTTATTTGTGAAGTCACATTGGACACTTGAGTTGGATTCTCATTTGAAAAATACAGGAATCAAATCCATTTGTGACAAGGTGTACCGTTCGTCACGCGTCGTTGATTTAATGGCAGTGATCTACTTTGGTACCTGACGACATCGTTGACAAAAACTTCCTGTTTGATGAGCACATCGAAACCTACACACCACCGAGATGGAACGAAGTATGATCGCTGTTGTTGCTTTTGCCATCATATTGGCAATAATTGATTCTGTCAGCTCCCAGAGCGCCTGTACGAACGGCTGTGGTAAGTACAGAAGTCTTTAATACTATCTTCACTTCCACGTCCCAAACGTTGGTTCGACATGAAGCAAGCAGGTTACCCATCAGTGTGTGCGAATTTCATGATTTGCTGTGGGTACTCCGTTTGACGGCCACACCCATTTTTTCCAAATCAATCGACCATTGCGGATAAACCTGCTATAGGCCTAAATCTCGATCATAGTCCGACTTAAAGGTATAGTTCAAAGGCGCCAATTTTCATTTCAACATTGAGGAAATGGCCAGAAGGCGAAGTTGTGAAAGTTTGGTTTGTTTCGTATCACTGGTGTTAGATTTATAGGGGTTTTTATCCCTCAAAATGCCACCCTCTTTTGAAACGAAATTATTTAACGTTGCTTAGCATTTCACAAATTGGAGTCGTGATGACGTCATCTCGACCCCCTTCCCCTTGACAACCGAACGTAAACACTGGACGAACAAGTCATGTCGGCGGTTTACACTAGGTTGCACCAAGTTTGCAACTTGTTGCAAACTACCTGGGACGGTTTACACACAGAAAAATCGATGCAACATCCAGCGTGATCGAGTTGCAACAAGTTGCATGCCCGTTTACACATGCAACTTTTATGAAACTTTTTGGTCTCATCAGGTTTTTGCAACAAGTTGCATGAAGTTGCATATGAAAAGTTGCATGTGTAAACGGGCCTTAACTGGACAAGACCGGTATCTCGTCCCCGGATCTCGTCCACCTGTTTCGAGTGTTGATCAAGGTAACAGGTGGAAAAAAGCTGTACCGTACTCGACTCGTTGAGATAGCCTAGGCCGGTGTAACGTTTTTGAGTGTTCCCATCATCTGTGAGTGTTCCCCTCCTATTGTCTGACGGAATAAGCGGCAACTCGACAATGGAGGACACACAGAGAAACGTGTCGATCTATCTGGCAGTGTTTCCAGAACAATAGGAGGAACACTGACACACGGAAACACTGAAAAACTTTACACCTGGGCGAATTTTTTTCACACCAGGCTACGCCATCTTGGTTTCCATATTTGGCGTAATTCTTCATAATTTATTCGGATGAATGACGTTTGGGAATTCCCCGCATAGATCTTTTAGACCTCACCCTGTCATCAAGGAAAATAAGATTTCAGCAGCGTCTTTTCTTAGCCTGTGACCAGCAAATTGGGTCACTGATAGAAATGAGAACATTGAATTCCTTCCAATATTCCTGATTCAACAATAGCTTCAAAAGGGCCTTTTCAACACGAATTGCGAAATTAAACCACGAACACCTCTCTCCGCCTGTTTATGATATATTATTTTTGGGAACTCTGCCCTGGCCAATGGGAGCCGTCAAAAGCAACCAGACGTACATTTTGTTCAAGCATAGATCTGATACTTCCCGCTTGCTGTTTTTAGAGCACGTCATTTCTATTCCTGGCTATCTCGAGTGACACACACGGCAGTATCGACAATATTGTTTGTTTCGCATTTAGGAAGATTCCCTGAGAGGTTTATTTATCATGAAGAGATGAAAACTAGGTTAATCTTGCGGAAAGAGGTTTATTTCTCACTGGTATTAGAAAGACAGGTTTATTTCTCATTTGAAAGACAGGTTTATTTCTCATCAGAAGACAGTTTTATTTCTCATCAGAAAGACAGGTTTATTTCTCATCAGAAAGACAGGTTTATTTCTCATCAGAAAGACAGGTTTATTTCTCATTAGAAAGACAGGTTTATTTCTCATCAGAAAGACAGGTTTATTTCTTATTAGAAAGATGCAACAATTGGTTTATTTCTCACTAGAAAGATGCAACAATCGGTTTATTTCTCACTAGAAAGATGCAACAATAGGTCTATTTCTCATAAGAAAGATGCAACAATTGGTTTATTTCTCATTAGAAAGATGCAACAATAGGTTTATTTCCTGTCAGAAAGATCATAGAGTCATTTGCCTTTAGAAAGATGCAAGAATAGATTGCACAGGTCGTAGTTTCACTTGAACATTTAACGATTTAAATGGTCAACTCCCTTCGTTAGTAGACAAAATCACTTTTGACCAAATTCGCTCTGAAGCTCTTTTTTTCTGCTTCGTGAAGTGGTCTTCAAATTGACAGTCAACTCTTTATAAAATTTCGCGTTCGTATTTTGCTTTCAGATGTCGAGGTTACCAATTTGCAAGTGACAGGAATCGAAGAGGTTGAGCCAGATAAGGCTGCAAAAATTCCATTCGCTGTGACCTTCAAAAATAATAAAAATAATGAAAAAGTGACTGCAGGTACGTTCATACACTGTTAAAAAGTAGGCCTACAGTAGATTTTACCGAAAAATATGTCATATACACGGTAGTAGCTATGGTAACCTGAATTCTGTCAATCTGACTATCTGACGGCACCTGGCTCTTTTTGCTTTCGTTTTAAGCCACAGCTGCTGGTGCGATGAACTTTGATTGCAAGATTATGTTCACCACTTGGAATATAGAAGGCAATGACCCCACCGAGGATACCGTCGCTGCGGCAACGAAGACAGGAATCAACGATGAGACCAAGCAGTGTACAGTGACCAATGCGAAAGACATGTCTGTACGTAGTCCAAAATATTCTCACATGGGCACTGCATCAGCACAATCATGTCTTTAATCCCCCCGTCATGGTAATATTTAAGAAAGCCCTTTCTTTGCCTACCTCATCAAAGACAGGCCCTGGTGGGAATAGGGGAACCGGGGGTCTACTGACACAGAAATTCTCTGCTTCACGTCGATCCGTCGAATTTTCCACTTGTTTAATCTTACAGAACCAGTTGCTGCCCAATCGGGAAGTAACTCTCTACGGCACATGCCCATTAACTCTGAAGAAGGACGATTGCGCCAAGGCCAATTTCATTTGCGTCGATTGTCCAAGACCAACAACGGCTTCCTACACTGCGGATCCGGACTCGAACAACAACGTTAAGTGTGTATACATCCGCCCTAAAATTATCTGCAATGTTGGTAAGCACTTTTTACATCCACGTAATGCCCGCTGTACACGATCAAATTTTTCATCCAATTTTTTTGGAAATTCAGATTCCGGGCCTATTGGGGCTCCAGTGTAAACCCCCAATGTAGGCCTTGAGCATATCCAGAAAATTGGATGAAAAATTTGATCGTGTACTAGCGGGCATAAGTCTGGTTCTTGTGTATATGTACGTGTGCATCAAAATAATGTTATCCCTCGTAAGCTGTCGAAGGTTTCTTGTAATATACATGTACATTGTATTCCCTACATATATCCCAGTATTTTCCTGCAAGAGACAGCCAGAAGTGACCGTATGTTTTCAATAGGGGAACACAGAAAAATCTGTCAATTTCGTTTCACAGAGTAGCCTACCGCAGAGAAGGCAAACACTGAGATCTTACAGACAAACTTTCGGTGAAATCTGATTCTTCACTTTGCCACTAGGGGGCCAAAACCAAAATCACTGAAAGTGCTATTTCTCCATAACCGAGAGATGTATTTTTGTCAAATTTTTTTCATGGGTATATCTAATAAGGATACATAAGATATAGTACCCGAGTTTTTAATTTGACCTACTTTTCAAGGTCACAGAGGTCAAAGTCCACCTGAAATTACGAATTTGTCTCTTCTTCTAATGGTTTGCATGTTCTTA
Organism: Notospermus geniculatus; assembly: GCA_002633025.1. NCBI lineage: Eukaryota > Metazoa > Nemertea > Pilidiophora > Heteronemertea > Lineidae > Notospermus > Notospermus geniculatus. The sequence goes on along the minus strand of NMRB01000019.1, from coordinate 676,635 downwards.
GTCAAGAGATTAATATGGCAATTTGGCATGTTTGTACCTAAATGGCTTTTATGGGGTTGCTGATGATTCCCACCACTGTGCTTCAAGCCAAGCGGGCACAGTGCCATTGGCACTATTTTCCTGTATGGTGTCGATAGGCAACTCTCTTCAGGTGCAACACGCATTTATCTGATGATGCCAGCACCAGAAACATTTAGAAATATCAAGATTTTGTTAGTAATACCAAGCCATGACAAGATGAGGTATTGCTCAATATTATTGGTCACGAGTTAAATTTGTTCAAGGCTAGGCCTATCCAGTTTTGTACATTCTGCATGAAGGTAAATAAACCCATCACTTATTAATCCCCACCCCTTATCACTTCAGGAAGGAAGTGTTTTACTGGAGAGGATTTTGAAAAAAAATCGAAGAGATGCGAAGATCCAAACGCGAGCTGTGTGGTAAGTTCAACCCGCGATATAAAAACCGTGTTCTGATTGGTCAGCTACTCTGTTCACTTTCGCAATCGGTATATTCAGCCGCAATCAGTCTGTCAAACCTTAAGAGCATTTTTGTATTTTTACTTCTATTAACTGATTAAGAATGACCTGTGAAAATGTTTCATTTTAGGTTGCCCGAGTTGGAGAAGGGTGTAATTGTGGCCCGATGAAATTCGGCTGCACGTCAGATGCAAATTACTGCAAGGACAAGAAATGCTGCAAGGTCTGTAAGGACAAAGACGACTGCAACACAAAGCCGGACAACTGCGAGATGTCCGTTGCGAGCAGCGTCCGATCTTCCAGTGAAGCAACTCTTGGGGCGGCCATCTTGACCTTGGCATTTTGCCAAGCACAAGTCGTACTGGCTCATTGGTGAATGTTTGTTTGTGGATGAAGCATACATGTTTTAGCTGTTTCACTCTAACCTCGCCCCTTGTGTGCCTCACTACGCCTCTGAAGGCGGAGACTGGTTACGTATGAGATACGTATAACCATAAAGGCATGTCTTTATGGTATAACTACAACGTGTGCTTTTTGAAGCACCGATCATTAGGCCCCTATTACATGTATACGGTAAAGTGCTTTTCAGAATGTCCAGTCATTTTTGCACTCATTTTACCTTGCAATGGAACCTAACCACAAACCACAAATTGGCCAGTTACGTGTGCATGCCCATTTAAACGGCTGACCGACTTCTAATAGGACCTTGTTCAGGTCTATACTCTGATTGAAGATAATCATGCAATCATGCACACGTAACTGGGACTTTTGTGGTTTGTGGTTAGGTTCCATTGCAAGGTAAAATGAGTGCAAAAATGACTGGACATTCTGAAAAGCACTTTATACGAAAACGCCGGTTAACAAAGGCTTCACGGTCGTTAATCCATTTGAAGCCTCTGTCAACCGGCGTTTTCGTATACCGTATACTTCTATGTAATAGTGGCCTTCGGCGCAGGCAGGAAAACAAATAAAACGATTGCTCCACCGTCTTTGCTTACAGGCGGCTCTAGAGTCCGTCACACTTTTTATGCCCCCGCTGCAACGCAGTCGGGGGCATTATGTCGTCACCCGTTATAGTCCACGTCCTTATGTCGTTCTGCGGAAACATCGTGTTAGAGCAAATCTGAACCCTGGTTTAGGGCCCTTATGAACCCGGCTCTAAGAAACGTCATGTTGCCAAAAAAATCTTTTGCCGATTATAGCCGCTAGGGGGCACTTTCTGGGGAAGGGCAAAAAAGGGCATTTTTTTCAATTTTCATTGCAATTGCATCTATTTACCATTCTTATTCATTTTCCATCCTCAGGACATAAAATTCATGAGGATTTATTGTGCAATATTAGAACGACATGAATGTATTTAATAGAAAAGCCATAACATTTACATACTTTAAATGCGTTTTTCTCAGTTATTTGTTTTTTCAACAAATACACTTCGCAATACATATTTTAAAATAACCCTGCTGGTATTAGAGCAAATCTGGACCCAGGTTTAGGACCCTTGGCTACCCAGGTTTTGGAAAAGTCATGTTGCCAAAAAATGTTTTGCTGGCAACAACCGCTAGGGCGATTTGATTTTTGGGAACTAACTTTTTCATTGGACGCCGATGGACGCAACAACTGAGCTTTGTACAGGAGAATGGGAGTACGATGCACAGGTAGCTTTTGAACGGTTGGATTTAAACCCCATAAATGTATTACCAACAGATAGAAATATGGTGCCTTGGAATCAGATAGGCATATTCTTAATTGTTTTCAGTTGTTATGTAATAAGAGACGACGTTTTTATATAAATTAACACAAAAATGAGTCAAATGAGTCAAAATACATAAAAATTCATTTCCAATTACGTCGCTGCTTCAAAACTCCAAAGAATAGGCTTATTTTATTTGGAGGTACTATGTTTCTATCTGTTGGTAATACATTTATGGGGTGTAAATCCAACCGTTCAAAAGTTAGCTGTACATCGTCCCCATTCTCCTGTACAAAGCTCAGTCGTTGCGTCATCTGACGTCCAATGATAAAGCCAGTTCCCAAAATTCAAAACGCCCTAGCGGCTGTTTCGGGCAAAAGATTTTTTGGCAACATGACTTTTCTGAAAGCTGGGTCGCCAAGGGTCCTAAACCAGGGTTCAGATTTGCTCTAACACGATGTTTCCGCAGAACGACATAAGGACGTGGACTATTACGTCCGTCGTCGTCCGTCGTCGTCGTCGTCGTCGTCCGTCGTCCGTTTATTGTTTCCGTTCATTTAAAAGAGAACTGTTCGTCCGATCAAATTGATTTTTGGTATGCATGTTGGGGGTGACTAGAGGAAGGTTCCTTTCGAAAATGGCCGCGCTCCGATTTCCAATATGGCTACCAGAGCCGCCATCTTGAAATTGGTTTCCGTCGATTTCAGGAAGAACTGTTTGTTCCATCAAATTGATTTTCGGTATGCATGTTGGGGGTGACTAGAGGAAGGTTCCTTTCGAAAATGGCCACGTTCTCATTTACAATATGGCCGCCAGAGCCGCCATCTTGAAATCATATTCCGTCAATTTCAGGCAAAACCGTTTGTCTGATCATATTGATTTCTTGTATGTGTGTTGGGGGTGACTAGAGGAAGGTTCCTTTCGAAAATGGCTGTGCTGCGATTTACAATATGGCCGCCAGAGCCGCAATCTTGAAATCAGATTCCGTCAATTTCAGGGAGAACCATGGAGAACCATATGTTCGATCGTATTGATGTTTTGTGTGTATGTTGGGAGTGACTAGAGGAAGGTTTCTTTCGAAAATCGCCGTGTTCTGATTTACAGTATGGCCGCCAGAGCCGCCATCTTGAAATCATATTCCGTCAATTTCAGGAAAAACCATTTGTCTGATCATATTGATTTTTTGCATGTATGTTGGAGGTGACTAGAGGAAGGTTCCTTTCGAAAACGGCCGTGCTGCGATTTACAATATGGCCACTAGAACCACCATCTTGAAATAAGATTCCGTCAATTTCAGGGAGACGCGTTTGTCTGATCCTATTGACTTTTTGTATGTATGTTGAGGGCGACTCAAGTAAGGTTCCTTATGAAAATGGCTGCATTTCAATTTACAATATGGCCGCCAGAGCTGACATCTTGAAATCAGATTCCGTCAATTTCAGGAATGTACTATTTGTCCGCTGATATTGATTTTTGGTATGCATGTTCCCTGATATTGACGGAATCTGATTTCAACATAACTTGACTGGAGGTTCGCCCAACTCAACATACACGCGGGGGCATATGCCACGCTTTGCGTTGCTCTTGTTTAATTCCTTCCTCTTGTTAGTAGAATAGTATCTCTTGTTATTTGTACCACAAAGACATTCTGTTCTTATCTGCTGTGAGTCAGCACAAGACACCTGTTATGTCATGATAATAATCCGTCCAGAATTTTTAGACAGTCCTTTCAATTTTAGATTTAGATTACATGTATATACATCTTAGAATCGAATTTCGTTTTCTTTTTCTTTCCACTTCGTCTCCTGGTGTTCCTTTGGCGCTTATAGTTTCGAAGGTCCGCCATTGCCCTTGTCTCATAGTGGCACATCCCTGTCGGCAGCTGTTGCATGCTGTCTTCGCGAAGTCCACATGGCGGGAGATAGTTTGGTTGGTTGGTTTGGTGTGGTCCAAGCACTTGTGTCGGAACTCTCACCGAGCGACACGGCGCTTGTTGGTCGGTCACTACGGTGCCAAAGGCGGTGGGCAAATCCGTGGCACACTTCATGCATGAATCTTGTATCGTAATAGCAGCATTATAATGTTTGCAAAGTATGCCCAGCCAATAGGTGGCGCTGTCAGTCTGTTGACCAATAAATGTCACTATGGTCCAGTTCAATCTTAGCGAACACAATCAGGCTTTCTTGATTGTTCACTGCGAAATTTTGTGTTCGTGCCATTTTCATATAGTATGCCAAATACGGCTGAGCATTATTCATCTGATGTGTGTCATCCGAATCGGTGCGACTCGCCAAACCTGTTGGCCTTCAAGTCGGGACAAAAGATTAAACCAGTTTGTCGACTATCAACAAATGGTAACGTCTTGGAAAGAAATTAATGGGGGGGGGGGGCAGGGGGCAACACTTGATGAGAAATACTTGGATATCGTCATAGCGTCAGTGTGCCACCTGTATTTGCATATTATAAACGTACAATCATGTACTGTACATGCATGTGCATAATAATTGTCTAGGCTACTTTTTAATTTTATTTTTTCTGCCCACGAACCTATTCTTATGTATCTCAGCACAATGTATGCCAGGTCGAAAAAGAATACATGTACATACCTCATTTTTGGTTATTTACTGCCGTTACTAATTCAAATTGTCCATTGGTAAAAAAAGCAGAATGATCGAGGCAGATTGTAAATCCGTGTACCACAATCAGTCAATCATACATAAATGACACACCCACCAATGGGCGGGATTCCGATACGATTGTCTTGACATCATTAGCCATGTTTACACTACATAGAAATCCCGGCCGGGCTTTTGAGACCCGTGTCAAGCCCGGGCCTGAAAAAAACCCGCCTGAGACTCGGCGCGCGTCTACACAACTAAAATCTAGCTGAACTTAATTGCTACGCCCGGCGATAGGGTCGCTGCTGGAGCGTACTCTTCACGAGGAGGAGGCGCTAAATTGCAGTGCTGGCTTTTACCGCGCATGCGCACAAGACACGCTGCCTGTCGCAGTGTCAAGAACTAGATAAAGCCCGGGTCTATTGCGTCTACACTACTTTAAAAATCCGCTTGAGACGCGGGTCTAAATTAAAGCCCTCCAAAAACCCTTCGAACTCGGAGGGCTTAATAAGCCCGGACTTTTCATCCCAGGGTCTATTAGACCCGCGCTTTTAACAGGTGTAGACAGAAAAAGCCCGGGTGCGACGCGGGTTTTTATTAGTGTAAACAGGGCTATTCACGCGGGTTACACGCTCGTTCACGTATCATCATACAATGTACTACGCCTACTTTGTCTCTTGAGCTTGAGCATGGCAACTCTCAAATCCTAGCCACTGCCTCGAAATGGACAGCGACATCTGAGGATTTCGTCGACAATATGGACAACGCTACCGTCAGTCATGGAGATGTCATGCTCCTCTACGTGTACCCTGTGGTTGAAGAGTAACTCATCCTTCTCCCGGTGGATCTCTACCTCTTCTCCGAGGTGTGTCCGAACGTAGTACGTCCAACCCTGGTAAAATGATGATGTGTAGAGAGCCATTGGCCAGATGTGGTAACGAATCACCTGGAAGGAACAAGGAAGGTGCTAAGGGTCGGTTTCAACTTCATGCATGGATCTAATCGCAGTGTGAACATTATCGTTTGCAAATCACATTTTTGTTCAGTGCTGTCTTCGTGGTTGCCGTTCACGTTGGCATTTCGGATAGGGTGTTTGCGTGAACTCCGCTCCATGATACCGCGACTCCACCCGGAAAAAACTGGCACCGTACACGTGTCCTACCTTTGCCAAATGCCGGCTGTTCTTGAGTTCGATAGCGAAATCAGCATCTAAGTTCTCAAATGCTTCATTTGTCGGAAGAATAAACGTCATCCTACCACGTAAGGAACGCAAGATGCCGTCAACCTTAGCCAAAACCAACATGTCGTAGAAAGCACTGAAAAAGTGGGTTGTTAGATGGCCTCCATGTTTCATGCACACACAGATGAACGTCGTTGTCACGAATGCGTATCTGAAGCTACAGTAATGTCAACGCAGCGTTGTCTGTGGGCCAAGATAGGCTAATCAATCTTTTAGCAATGGTGATTCGTATTTGTTGGTAAAGGGACAGCGATGTCAAAGATTTGCTCTTGGGCCAGGAACGTTACAGCGATAATGCTTTGTATTCCTTAGTGAACAGGGAGTCATGTCAAAGTCACGTGGGACAATGCTACAATCTTTCCTTGCAAACTTACCTAAAGCGTTTCTCTGACTTAATAAAATCCAAAAAGGCGGCTTGAGGAGGCAAAAGAACCTTGTCTATGATGTGTATCATAATGTTGAAGCCTTTTTGATCTGCAGTGGTAACTTCAGCTCCTTGGATTGAAAAACCCTTGGAAAAACAATAGCCCTTGTTGATGAGCAGCAATAACAGAACACATTCAGGCATTTCCGATGTTCACTTTACTTACTACCTTGGTCGATGTTGAACTTTGTGCCAGCTTTAGTTTTGGAGACTGCCGAAGAGCATTCTAAAGGTCATTTTACAGCAGGTTGAGTACGTAAGCATTCAGCGCGTGAAGTGTGGATTGCATCATAGAGAGGCAGATGAACCAACCAAGCGTCAAAAAATTAGGACGAAATCAGAAAAGGCGTCTGGTATGCACAAGTAACCTTTTCAAAAGATCGCTTCAAGAGAATACGTACATGTACATGTAGTAGACCTAACACAATAATGTCATTATTTGCAGCCATGCCCATTTGGGTCCCTTATCATCAGAAGAGGTCTTAGGTAGCCTACTCACCGATCTACTTCCAAAGGCCCTGTATCTGTTAAGAGACAATGACGCGCCATTTGAAGTCTCACTCTTGAACTGACTCTGACTGGTCATTTCGGAGAGTCTTTGCTCACCCTTTGCCATGTGGTACTGCAGAAGTAACTTAAGGTATTCGGGGTCAGTTTCGATCCGTCGTTTGACCGAAGCTGTGAGATCTGCAATGGATGTCATGTGACAACGTCTTAGCCAAATTCCAGATGCTCTACTTCGCATCCAACGATGTTGACAGGAATTGTTTCGTTGGAGCTTTTTATATGTAGCTCAGCTGACGTTATCATTATTACGAGTTCAGTCGTGGAGTATTCAGAAATTCAATCGGCTCCTCTATGGGAAGCGTACGCAGAATCGTGTACATGATGTAAGGCAGGACAAACGTACTTGCCCACGCCTCGTCGCTTGGCACAAACAATGTCCTTCTCTCTTGGCCATTAACGGAAACATCGAGGCCAGCCTTTCTTAGGTAAGTCATGTAAGTGTTCAGCTTCAGTCGATAGGCCATAGCCATCCCGCCTAAAACTGAAAGAGAAAATGAGTGGCATTTAATCAGTAAGAGCGCATGTTTGGCAGATGTCCTTTGATGATCGTCGACATGTATATCGTGTCGGTAGACTGTCTCCACTCTTATCATGAAACTTTTTCTTGTCCGCCAACACACTCCGGTAAAAGAAGAATCTTGATGCCACCTTCAACGAAGGACATCACGGATTCTCTATTCTAAACTCGACTGCTGCTCGCAAGCAAAGAAACCTTCTCAAACGCTGGTGTCTGAAGCTGGCGTAGACATAGGCTACATGTACTGAAATCTGTGAACTACAGCCTACAATGGCCAAGGTGCTTCTTCATCTTTGTGAGTTATGTCCGCAACATGGCTCGATACGATTTCCAGCCTAGGCCCTACATACGTATGTGAGAGTCTGCCAGCTTAAGGATGTTGCACGACTTTATCTTTGTCAACAAGATCAACATCCACGCTTCTTTGATCTCGGTCAATCCGCTACGATTTCTCAGCCAACGTCGTCGCCTGACGGTCTTCTGGCGTACCCTTGACACTTACTGAAATCAGGCTGCAGGGCGTTACCAATGATATGAATGACTCCATTCCTGGTCACGATGTCTGCTGTAGTCACGGAACCTTGTCCGTTGATCATGAGCCGGCCCTGGTTGTCCATACTCAATGTCATCTTGTTATTGTTCATGTCGTAGACTGCAAGTTCGTCAAGAATTGCTGCCGAACACACGACAGTCGCAACGATGTGCGATTTGACGAAGGCTGTAGAAGTGATAGTAGAAGAAAGAGCTAGGTACAGACCAGTTTTCGCTAAGACCAAACATCTCTCATTGCCGAAGCCTAGACATTTTCACTAGTACTAATTATGTACAGGGTGTTGATTGTTGACCTAGCTCCTGTCACGGAGCACGCCAAGGATGAAATGAATGGTCAGTGGAGTCCACATCCAATATGACGCCCTCTTCTGTTCGATTGAATAGCCGCCTAAACTTCATGAGTCAAAAACTTTCGTTCAATGATGCTGTTTTGGTTTCGTTTAGCGGATCTGAGATTGTTTACCACAATCTATATGAATGTGCTACACATTACCTCCTAATACTTCCTTATCCCTGAGCCTGTTCCTTATGTCGGGATCAAGGGTCCTCAGAGCCTGGTTTGATGGTGCAAATACTGTGAATTGATTCTTGCTGCTCAGGTCAGCGCTCAGGCCTGGTACCTGTTCCACGTATTTGATAAATTCCGAGTACTTGCTGTCTGACTGCAGCGCTAACAATACATTTGACCGTTCCTCTGGTATTGGTTCGATCACCTGAAATGATCAGGGTGTCAATAAATGGTTCAGAACCTGCGACTAAAAACGGTATAGATGAGTACCACAGCATTTAAATCAGGTCACGCTTAACCTGTCCAGTCCTCTCTGTGACTTGGATAGTACCATCACACCTACACACCCTGTCTATAATACAAAGATACGGACAGTACCATCAAACTTCCCTTCAAACTACGACAAGGACGGTGCGACCACACTTCCCCTGCCTAATGGCAAGACGGTAGGCTACCACCACTGTCAATGGCAAGACGGTACCACCACACTTACCCTGTCAATGGCAAGACGGTACCACCACACTTACCCTGTCAATGGCAAGACGGTACCACCACACTTACCCTGTCAATGGCAAGACGGTACCACCACACTTACCCTGTCAATGGCAAGACGGTACCACCACACTTACCCTATCTATGACATGGACGATACCATTTGTCGCTTCTCGGTTTGGCATAATAATCCTTGCGCAGTTGATGGTAAGGATCTGCAAAACGAACGGTTTCTGATAACTTACTTCATAGCTATGTGATCATGACCCCCTCCCCACGTCCCTGTGGCAACCCGCTTGATGTCTCTTCGACTAGAGACTTTTGAACCACCTTACCCCGGACTAAAAGTATAACTTACACCAGTGCAGTATTTCTGCAGTATTGCCTTTTCCTTCACTCCACGAATGGCATATTCAGTATCAATCATCTTATTCTGTAGGAAATCACTAGAATAGAGCCTGCCTTTGTGCATGTGGTAACGGATTAATGGGTTGCTTCTGTCACTCAACCGCGCCCTGAAAAAAGTAAGGTTGATTAACATGGGTCAGCGTTAGTCCCGTCACAAACAGCAAAGAAACAGCTTGCTCTGATTTGAGCGTCATTTGCAAGGCTTGCCTATCCTAACATCCCTTGACCCTAAAGTCTGGTCAACTCTCCGGTTGGGCGAAATCCCTTCGCCGTCAGAAGGCTAACCGTCATCGAGTGATGTTGGACGACGTCGAACGCCCCCCCCCCCACTTGGGCCTAGTTTGAGGGTTGTGACATCACAGGTGACCTACCTAATGGTACTGTCTGCTCGATAAGCTTCTTCTAATGCTTCATTGGTTGGGACGAACATAGTGAACGCGCCATCTCTAGAGAGGGTCCGTGTCATCCCCGCTGGTTGGATGGGGAAGGAGGTAAGACCGATGTTGGTGATGGTCTTCACGAGATTTTCCATCGGACTCACTGAAAATACATGGTAACAGCCAACAAAGGTATGCCAAGCTGAGTTTAATAGCAAGTATCGAATCATGGCGCAGCAATGGTGCCAATTCGCTCTGCTCCTCGTGAGAATTTTCTCGTGCTATTCACCATTAATTGATTACGAATTATGCTGAGAGGCCAATGACACAAACGGCCACAGTTTTTTAAGGTTCAGTTGCCCATTTAGGGCCAACTCGCACGAGAAAATTCTCTTGTATTAAAGAGAATCGCCTTGACGGCCAAGTCTTCGTCGTAGAAGTAGTCAGGCTATATTGTATCTCTCTTGCGGTATCTTGGAATAAACTTCTGATCGAGTCATTTTTGTGGCCACTCGAAGCAGGAACCTCCCCTTACCTCGCAGGCAGCCATCATCCGCAACAGTTGATGAGAAACCGAAACAACACTCGTATTGAATCGTCCTGAAATTGGCAAAAAACACGTACTGTACATGTAACAGTTGCGTATGATGTATCATCTTCAGTCTACGATCTACTGGATGTATCAAAAGAGACTTCACCTCGACTTCACTTCACGAAGCTGGTAGGTCCTATACATGGTGTAAAGGTGAGGTACATACATGTACATGCTGTGCCGTCCACACCTTGTACCGTATGTTTACGTCCAAGACGTTCTCTGGGAGTGTCGCATTTGGATGATTTGATCGGGTCAGAACTTAAATGATCCAGCGCATTGAAAATCGTCTGCAGACCTTTGCCTTTAGCGAAATACGGATCTTGCCAGTAACACAGCCTTCCCCGAAATTCTACGACTTGATCTCTACGATGGGAGACTTACGCCTGTTTTCCTTTGATGTATCTCGGCTTAGAGAGCATGCAGTCCATGTAGTATCGGCCATGTATACCCTTCTCTCCGGCTAACAGGTAATAAGCACACATATTCGCTCTGAAAACATGAAGATCATGTGGAGGATGTGTCTCTACTGGCGGATGGTTTGGGTCAGGGTTTGTCCAAATTATCTGTCCTCTTTCGCTCCAATTTCTCACAGCGCAGATTTACTGGTCTACTCTTTCTACAAACGCATTACACATGAGCGGGAACGCTCACTTTGTCCCGGGATAAACTAAACTTTTGCTTGCAAAGTCGCATCATCTTGAAAATATCTAGGCCAACGGTCACTTTGCCGGACTACGCTCCACACAGCGTTTTTCCGAAGGCGAAGCGATATACTCTTTTTGGTTCAAGATGAGGTAGCTATATTTTAGGAAACCTACCCTTTGAGCCAAGGCATCACGTAGTTGACCTCTCGCCAGGTGAAGGTCGATTCCTTCTTGACGACGTCATCTTCGTGACCACTGGTCAAGGCCGAGCAGGCCATAAAGCAAATAAGTACAGCCAGCCGCATGGTGTAGGGAGAGCCTCACACTGAATGGTAATAATGGTCATTAGTTATACTACAATGGCAGTGCACTTTTGATTCGGAAGTCCATATGTTTTCCTTCCCACATAATAACATAGACAACTGTCTAACTGATAAGCATCCTTCCTCGTTTCCGAAGAACTGGCTCTCTACAGACAAAGGAAATATGCACCACACACAATATACCTTTTTTTTCATTTCCTTCTTGGCGTTTTTTGTATCGGTAAAAAACTTGTGATAACAACCTAGCGTGGGAAAAACAGGTCAAGAAGGATTGACATTGCTGGCGACTACTACATGCAGTCGTCAACTTCTTCACAGATGGTGAGGAATAGTTGCGGTACAGCCTTGAGGCTCTTGCCGTAGTACCGGTAACGTACATAACCCGACATTTGCTGCTGGTATTCATAGCGCAAAGATAATTACACAAATCAAACTCATGAAGTTATCAAAACAAAATACAAGGTGACCGTATTTTTAAGTGGAATATTCGTCGTAAAATTATATCACTTACTACCGGAAAAAAAACACAACTGAAGGAATGCATGAGCTATTTATACAATTCTTTGTATGTTTTCATTCGTTGACTATTTTTTAATTGTTGAAGTGTTATTGTCATAATAAAAGTAGTCTCCATCTTGTTTCAATTAACAGCAATCATTCCTTGAGGAGGACTGATAGGCCAAAATCTTTACACCAAATCATTATTGGCAGTTATCAAAATGTTGACATCAATATTTCATTATTAAAGTACAATCTTTTTTAGCTGGAATACCATTGTATTCGAATATCTTCCATTCAAGTTCGAGGTTGTAATGTGTCAAGGGTTTGATGTTTGGCCTAAATCACTTGAATGGTTCACCCACAGCCTACTAGTTTAGTATTCATTAACGCTGTCGACGTCAAGATTGCAAGGTCCCCCTGTATTGGTGACCACAGTGGGGAACCCGCTTAACTTTTATCCCGACAGGGCGGGTGTACCAAAGACGTTAAAAACAGAGAAAAGCAATGTATACGCGACAGGACGTCCTTGATGCAATGCAAAACGTCATGTCGAAAAAAGAGATACAACAACTCATAGTGCCTCTAATTAAGTGGTACAACCACTCAGAGTGCGTCTATGTCCTTCACTTCTGGGATTTCAATTAGAAAGTGCCTGAGGAAGACCCTTGGGGTCGAAACTTTGCAAAATTCGGAGACGACTTATGTTTCCTATCATTTTGTGTGTCGTTTTTTGTGCTCTATGTTGGATATCTAATTAAATGGCGGTGTTTGCAGGTTCTTCACTGAGTTTGTCTAATGAAGTACATATAAACTTTTTAATTGATAAAAAATGAAAAAGTACTCCAGTGGGACTGGTGACAGCATTCCTGTGTAACATCACGATGGTCAAATTGTCATTGAAAGCGGGCAAAACATGTCATGACATTGAAATGGGTGTGATCGTCCAGGGGATAGGTATCTGCCTCAGCGGTTGTAACTAAAGCCATTTTTGATGGGATGACGCCTGTGTTATGTAGGCCAACGTCGTAGAAGAGTATCATCAATGACACTGAACGCCGACCTTTCACTTGAGGGGCTGATTACTAGTACTCCTACTCGAGTCAAAATCGATAAGATGAGAAATTTCTTTTACCTTGCTTTCCACCTATCAGTGCCTCAATTAAGCTTCCGTCGTGGGGTCTAACTGCGCCACTCCGAGTCCTGGACCCGATGTCTGCACGGTCACGTCCACTGGCCTCCTGATGAGAACTGGCTATGAAGCTCATCAGACTCTAACCAAACATTACCCGATATGATGACGCATGAGTCATTCATGAGAAGTTTTCCTTCCTGCAACCAACTGCGTGGCAGTGGGTGTTAATCGTTTTTTAATTTCAGTTGTATGCCTAACTGCTCATACCATATCGGTACATCGGAACAGAACACACGTAAATATTCACTTTTCTAGCCCCCTCTCATGCTTACTGGGGCCATTTTCAAAGTTTCCTAAAACCCAAAGGTTCGGCCTTCCCCATTGTCACGTCATGGCTTTACTTATTCCGTCGATAGTTTCGCCCGTTGGGAGGCATTGGCGAACGGGAGATGGGGTGGGGCAAGGAAGAACACACGGAACATGAATGGCCAGCATGTGGCCGGTGTGACGACGCATCACGCATCGGACACCCAGGTTTTTAAACCATGTCACGCGTGTCACTGGCACAACAAAATGTGACAAATACCATATGACAATGACATATTCATGTATAATCAAGATTAACTGGTAAAGTAGGTTTAGTCAGACCCTCACGCTAGATATATATGTTTGTGATTTCTGATAAAGTTTATACGATATCTGATTAGTCTACCGGCCACAACCATAAAATTGGCGGACAAAAAGATTTCTACATGTATGTGTATCATCATTAGACTAGCCGTGTCGTGGCCGCAACATTCAAATACTAGTAACAGGAATCTCCACACTTAATTCTTTGGAAGATTGAAGTATATTACAGCCTAAGTAAAAGTACAAGTGCCGGTATTATAAGTGTCGACCCTGATCCACGAGTAAGACTTGTGATCCAATTCTGGTCGGCCTGTCGGACAAGTTCTATCTGAAACAGGTGATAACTTTAAAAAACAGCGGAGGAATACACCGCTTGACAATCAAAGTGGTTTCAAAAGGGGATTGTTTGCTGCTGACCGGGGCTGCTGAACAGAGGGAGGGCGAAAGACAGACCGACAAACAGAAATCGAATCTAGTGATCAAGGGAGGTAAGAGAGAAAAGGTAAAGTGGATAATGTTTACTTGTTCATTCTTAAAATGCTTTGGTTATTGATGTAAATAATTTCATTGGAAAATACACTAGCCTCCATTTGTCTTAATTAGAGGTCTTGATAACCAATTAAAGGCAGACGTAGGACGTAGTCCAAGTTGTATTTCTAAATATGAGGTTTTGACCTCATTTTCGGACACACCCGACGATTCTAGGTTACACAACCAATACGTCCGAACTGAGGTGGCCGAAATGTAATGTCGTCGTTCCCCACTATTAAAACCAGAAGGAAAAACTGATGACCCTGCTAATAGCTTTGAAAGTGACATAGATTACTCTCAATTATGCCTTTTATGCGTGAGAACATTTCAAAGGGCGGAAATAGTTAAAAAGGAAATCAAGGTTATTCTGTTGATCATGGCTGGTCTAATTTCAAATCAGATGACCGAGCTGACAAAGCACAACAGTCGGCTATCTACAGAGACCTAAATACATTACAGATAAACAATTGTGATTTCATAATCATACCTAGACACTACTACCATGGATGACCCTGAAAAAAGCGACGAACATCCGATTCAGAAGAATGGCCAGACACCCGAACAGGAATCACACCCTCAAGCCAACGGAGGGCTAAGGAAGTACTCGTCACTGTCATACGGTAGCGTTCACCAACTGGGGGACAGCGATGGCTGTAAGTACAGTCCATACTCTGGTTCGTACGGTCTAGCTTTATGTAACAGCTTTCGTTGTGATTTGACCTACAGGACTCCTCACTGTTCTGTCACAATCAAAAAACACCGATCTTTCTGGCGTCGCAATGGCTGCTACAGTTTCTTGACCCATGCGAAATGTAATGTCGTCGTTCCCCAGTATTAAAACCAGAAGGAAAAAGATCTGTTGATGTCCAAATAAGGGTCTTCAAGGCTAAATTCCCGCCGTCCGCCGAGGAATTTCGGCCACCTTACGTCGCTATTCATGTAGTTACCGCTTACCCACACCTTCCCGGAGAGGTTGTCAAAACCTTCGATAGTTCAGCGACCACCCACCACCTACCCCTTTAACTCAAAAGGTACATATTAAGAACAACACGGCTCATGCTCTTTTATCGCTGTAGCGTCGGAAAGTGACGAGGGTCCATCCAAACCCCAGTGCTGGAGCCGACTGTGCAAGACTATCTGCCCCTGCGCACCCGAATGGGTCACACTGGAGTTTCCAGAACTGTTCAATCTGTCCTGGTCCATGGTAAGCTTAGAACAATGCCATTCTATAAAATGCAATCGACATCTTAACTTGCAATCGAAGGAGATGTTCGAGATACGAGCAATGTGACAATAGGGAGGTTGAGATCAGCGACTTATCACGGATCATTATACGTAATGCGGATAGAATTCTGTACAACGAGCACAAATTTAGTGTACATTTCGATACGTATGCGTATAAGGACCGTGATAAGTCGCTGATCTCCACCTCCCTATCCTTGTCACAACGAAGGCCAGAATAAGCAAGTAACGGAATGCTATGAAGCAGTTGCTTTGTTCAGCGATATAATAATTGTGACAGAAAGTCATCGGACCAAAGTTACTAATAATTTCATGAGGGATTCGTCTCGACTTTATACAAAATGTTCTTGGTTTCCTCTTTCACGAAATTTTTTAATGGAAATTTCAGATACTGCTGTCCTTGTTCAGTTTCCTATTAGGTCCCATCAGTTTAGCTTTCTGTGGTCATCTCGGGACTACAACATTGGCAGGAGTTGCATTGGCGAGCACGGTAAGCCAACTAGCAGGCCTTGACACATTATATACAAGTCTGCTTATGCAAACACATCATTCAGAGGATACAGTGGCGCCTGCTGCATCAAAATGTTCTTTAAATGTTAACGCTACGGTACCGTACTAATTTCACCCAATTCCTCCCGTTCCCATTCGAAACCTCGCGAGTTTTGTTTCTGTCGCAGGTGGTAAACGTCACTGGCGTGTCCATTGGTGCCGGCCTCGCGACAGCATGTGATACATTCTTTTCACAATCTTTTGGGAGTGTTAACAAGAAAATGGTCGGTATTTACCTCATAAGAGGTGAGCTATCTTCGTTTATTTGAACCTACTGGGGAGGTTTCGAAATCAAACGATAAACCAAAACTTTACGACAACGTTATTTTTCATACTACACATTAACCAGATTTTGCATTGCATTTTCGGTACAAAAATAAAGTTGTCGTTAACGTTTACGTTTATCGTTTGATTTCGAAACCTCCCTATTGGCGATACGTTGTACGAACGTTTTGGTCTTATACATTAAAATCGCTTTTACGATCTCTGCATGACTATATATAAGCAACCAATTCTTCTAAAGTTGATCTCTGCACGACGTACGACTTGGTTCTGTATATGGATCTTTCTCACTACATGTAGGTATGATCATTATCCTGTCGTTCGTCTTCCCGTGTTGGGCCATCCACGTTAACTCTGAGTTGCTTCTTGTGGCGATGGGACAAGACAGAGAAGTAGCACAGTAATGTATTTTTCTTCGATTTCTCATTCATTATTTGCCTGTGGTCCACACGCTATTAAAGCAGCAGGCAGCCGCATTTATCGCCAAAAGATGGCAGCAAAATTTTAGCGGACCAATACAATAGAAAACTCTCCTCATTGGTGCTCACTCAACCATGAATGGGTCCGCTAGGCATTGAATTGGGCCGTAGTTGCTCCTATTGGTCAACTGACTGACAGCTCCTATGTAGGCCTATTTGGAACAAAATTATAGATTTGGAAACTTATCCTCAAAGAAAACGGGCATCTTTCTTCTGGTTCAGACCAGATACACGTTTTAGACAGACTGGAATGTCTCTGAATCATTTTTTTCTCAAATTCCAATTCCAATAAATGATGGAAAAGCGTGTCGCAGGCTACTAGTGGCTTCTTGTCGAGTGGGTGAGTCGATGTCTTAATNGGTCTCATGAGAACTGAATGATGATTTCTGCCGAACATCAACATACACGAAGGTTCCACCTTTTGCCTCACGAATGCACAAGAAAACTCTCGTCTGGAGAAGCATCTTTATTTATCAGGCAAAATGACTTCAAAACAGTTAATCTACTGTCTTCAATTTCAGAATATCCTTATGCCAACCGTGGTTATAGGTGGTATAGGGGTCGGCCTCTGTGCCTTGCTACATTATGTGTTTCTCTATGTCCTCGATTATGGCCACACGTAAGTGACAAACAATACATATATACCCGGTACCATTTTTTAGTGACATGACAAAGATATTGATCATTTTCCGTAAAACAATTTCTATCTGAAATGGCTCCAGTCGCACAACTTTTTCGAATTTCTTCAGGAATTAACAGTATCACTCTCTTCTTCACAATACACATGAACAAACTAATGACTGGTGTTCTCTCACCGGCCCTCGTGAAGAAAATGAACGTAATTATCACGGGAAAACGCAGCAAATATATACTCGGCACTTGCCTCAGGGTATGTGTCGTTCTGAGGCAAGGCCTGAAGATTCTCGTGGCGACCACTTACTGCCTCACTCAAACAGGATTCTCGTGGCGGCCACTTACTGCTTCACTCATCCTTATATGACGGCCTTCACTTCTTTCAGAGGTTCTGCACTTGCTCAGGTCATTTCCTTCTATTCGATGGCGATCCTTCTCATCCTGTACACACTCATCAGTAAGGTCTATAAGAAAACATGGGGAGGTACGTCTATATATCATGCATGGTGAACAAATCGGTGCTGTGCCCTCTAGAGTCCCTTTAATAATTAGTTGGGTCGGACCACGAGTTGATGAAAGTCATGTAGTAACTCATTCAAGAATGGTGTTGCACCAAAAATCTTTTTGTGGAAATTGATTTGATATGATATTGGTACATGGAAAGATATGCTGATATTATGGCTTTCCGTGAACGTTCGCAAAAAAGTTATAGTAGGCTACTTTCGTAGTACATGTATTGGTGCACACTGTTAGAAATAACAGAAGATTTTACAGAAAATCTGTGCAGCAGAGTCCCCAGGACGGTTCTGTAAAATTACAGACCTGATCTGTAAAATTACAAACTTAAATAAATGTCAACAGAGATTTGACTGGAGGCTGACCAAATTATATTTTCATACTGCCCTCAGAAGGCATCATTATTGGATGTCCAATGGAGTCCAACCAATACAGGAAAACATGAATCATACCATAAAAAAATTATGTAAATTTACAGAAAGTGCTGGGGACTCTGCTGCAGGGAATTTCTGTAAAATTACTGTAGAATTACTACTGTAAATTTAATAATTTCTAACAGTG
>NMRB01000019.1:566021-621154 GCA_002633025.1 Notospermus geniculatus | reverse complement strand
TCAGTGCATCGCCAGACTTCTGGTGAAATGCATGATGATGTAAACCAACATAGCATACAGTACAACGCGTAATGTTGACGATGCACGATCAAATAGCCTTATACAATGTCATGTTTAGAGATGCGAGGCGATGATAGAGGAAGCAAGGAGAAATGGATGATAAGCCTTTATTGTTGCATGAATCACAAAACATGCGGTACTTACCGGCAAACCTGGCATGAACCAAAGAATGTAATCGCCGGCGATTCTGTAATGTAAAGAAATAGTTGTCAAAAAGGCTGTTAAAAGTCAGCCCAACAACACTGGGCCAATGGCGTGCGCTCAAACGAAACCCAAAGTGAGTTAGCCGTTCTTTTGCAAGATGGGCATGTTTGGGGGACGGCAGCATGGACATTCAGAGAACTAATGACAGAGCCATTCCCCGTACAGAACAAGGGATGGATGGAAGAGTGGAAAATGGCCAGCAGCGCAGCAATGGACGCAGATGTTCAAAACATACCTTGCTACCACTCTATCCTGTCCCATGAGGATCAGTAAGAATTCGGCGTTGAGGTGTATCGCCCAGCAGGGAAAGACAAACAGAAGTATGATCATCAAACCTAGAAGCGAAAGAAACGTGATGTTTCACAGTCGCCTGTTGTCAATGTTCAACCTTTGGACCAATTTAGGAGAACCAACAGTGAGCCTTAAAACTGCCGGAACCTTAAAGATTTTTTCCTTACTTCTCATGAGGTACACCCCAACCATTTTCTTGTTAACACTACCATACGATTGTGAGAATAATGTATCACAGGCAGTTGCCAGGCCAACGCCCACTGAGACACCTGTAACGTTAATCACCTGCAAAAATAAAAATATCGACGTGTATTGGCTTGAATTTTACATTTTGTAGACCACTTCAACTCTTCTTACCTCCCCCAAACGTTTGCTTGTCGAAAATGCCAAGCGAGCTGTCTTTTTTGGCTTCAACACATGATGCATCAGATCAGGCATGATACTTTTAAAAGAGAGTTCAAACATCGGGGTAGCGACACTCTCAAGAATAATACAACACTATTTGTTATTGTGCCGGATAAGCCTAACCTACGAGGGTAAGATATCATGATGGCGGGGTAAAACGTACCGTGCTCGCCATTGCGACACCTGCCAATTGATCTGTCCCAAGGTGACCACAAAATGCTAAACTGACAGGGCCAAACAGGAAGCTAAACAGAGAAAGTACGATCTGAAAGAGATATTTGGTTAAGATAATCAAATTAAATATTGAGACAACTGCTTCAGCAAAGAAACTACCCTCAAAGAGAACTTAACCCCATATGACTTCATTTTCAGGCCGGCAGGGGTAGGCCAAAGCGAACCCGTCTCCAGCCTCTGACTGTGTAGCCATTGTTCAGAATATCTTGAGGCCTATAGAGGTTTCGACGTGAACGGTGGAGTTTTTCAGATTACCATTGACCAGGACAAGTTGAATAGCTCCGGGAACTCCTCCCTCATCCATTCCGGTGCACATGGACAACAAAACGAACAAGTCCGGTCCAATCCTGACGGTTTTACCACATACGCTGAAATCACAAGTGTAAAATCTTCAGTGAAATATGGTGTTAAGTACAGGACGACGCAAAACTGCGTTTTGCCATTTTAACTGTTTACGGTCAAAATTGGCATTAACCCCCCCCCCCCCCATAAGTATGCTAACTGCAACCATGAGACAACCAACAGAAAAAAGATGCATTCCAAAACTGTCAGACAGTAAGGGCCGATTTCACAAATGAGGTCCGTCATGCAATCATCTACGCGGTGGCGGAGGGAGCTAGCACAACCTGACTGAGAACCCCTGTGTGCGGAGGGAGCGAACACTCTCTCAGGATGCACTTCTGTGGTATTTCTTACTTCCAACATGTCCAACACACAAAAAAAGCATTCGGCCTACGTACGTTCCTCCGAGCTGTCATCTCCCGGTCCAATGGATCCATACTTTCCCGACACCCTTTCATTAACGGGTTCCTCTCGATCATTGCTTGGGTTGGGATCATCCTGGGTTCGGAGAATGTGATCGTCAACGGCCATTGTACCCATCCACTATCATCTAGAAAGGACGATCACGAAAAATTAATTCAAGGCAAATTGCTGGTGCATAGCGTAGGCCTACGCCGGGGGCCTACGTTTCAACGAGCGAATGCTAAAAACACTCTTACCAACTAGGCAATGTAAGCCCTACTTACCCAAAGATTTACGAACTGGTTGAATTCACGCTCACAAATTTAGTCCTAATGTTGTGTCCAACTCAACAAATAAGATGGACAGGTAGGCCTGTGACCATCATTGTGAGATTATCCACAAGCAGAAATACGGCTTTTGTCCAATCTATTCTTGACTGATGTGCACATAAACCCGCAGAAAGTGTGGACGACTAACTGGAACTGGGTCAGCGGTATTTATTCAATATGTAGGTTGCTATATCTGCCATCGAACAAAGTTCACAACTTTTTAGGCCACGATATATTCAACCTTCCTTGCTGAGTCGACATAATGCATGTAATGCAGCATGCAGAACCATTAAATGCATTGTTGGTTTAAAAGAAAGATGATGATTGGGAAGTTGAGGCACGTGAGCGATCAAGATGATCGGGTCACATGAAAAAATAACGAACAACAACGTGATGTATTCATGCAGATTTGATTTCTGATAAGAAATACATTACATGTATGTTTGTTACGCAAGTGTCCAAAAAATAGAGCACAAAACGCGACACACAAAATGGTATAATAAAAGGAGTCGTCCTCCAGAAATTTCGCAAATTTTCGACCCCAAACGGGGTCTTCTTCAGGCTGACACTTTCAAGTCGAGCTATCAGAAGTGTTACGCAAGTGGGCAGAGAATGAGTGCAACACAAGCATGTGCAGTGGCTGAAACTGATGGTACGACGTGCCTGCATCTGTCGACCAAACAGCTACGGCATGGCACTGGATTCCGATCGTTTACGTTGATGCTTCGTAGACTGATGGTTCTAGGTCCAGTCCACGAAGCATTTTTGGGCATTTTGAGAACGCCAATGCATGGCAGGCCAATTCGATGACAGTCATGACAGTCGGTGATTCACCGAGAGAATGTAAAAAATACTCGATCGATATGGTGGAATGGTAGTTAAGTATTAGACCAAACAAACTTGCCACAAGTTTGTTGATGATGATTAGAGGCGGAAGGCGCCACCTGGTGACACCGCTGATCAATTTCGACGGCAAAAATCAATGGGTGGGCCAGATTAATTGTCAATCCGTTATTTGCACACTTGCGTTTCTTGTCCTTTAAATATGATCAGTCATTTGGTCCAGATGGTTTTGTAAGAAAGTCGATTGTGAGACGTGTTTCCTCATTCTATCCGCTCTGATCGAGTCCCCAATTCAGGTGATCGTGCGTCCGATGCCGGGAGGTCAAACAGCGACGACAATGAAGCTTTTTATTGGCTTGATAATGCCTCTTGGCTCCTTGATGCTCTGCAGTGTTGGTTATCTCGAACAATGGGTATGCCTACTGCGTGAGAAAGGCGGGGAAATGATATGGTTTAGGCTGTTAATCTGGTAATCACGTGGCGAAATCACTGTCCACTTCTCATCCAACGTTTTTAATTTATACACGTACATTATGTAGGTCCATTTCACTTGATTACACTTAAAGAACCACGTCTACCTGGGCGACCTGGGGATGACGTTGCTGCAGCCAGGCAGTGGAACAAAAAGGTTATGGAATGGACTGGAGAAATAATCCTCCTGAAAAACCTCTTTTTTAGTGTTTGTGAAATAAAAGGCAATTAGCCAACTTTTGACGGCCTGCATCGATTTCAAAACATGAAAATACAAGAAGATCAATGGGTTAATTACCATTTGATCATTTGATTATTTGCTCATTGCCTCCCTCAAATATTAAGTGGATTGGTTCAAACAGCTTTGTCAGAAAGTCAATGAAGGAAAATATTCTTATTCCATAGTTTGTCCAGCAGTTCCTCAGTTGGTGAGTTCATACCAAGAGTGACACAAGACGACTCAGTGAGGATAAGATGAAGTATATCTTTGGTTTGGTGATGCTGGCGGGTATTTTTATGCTCTGTCACGCGATGTCAGTTGTAAATGATGGTGAGTATTGTTCCGTATTGCACATCTTTTTCTCGGAAGGATTCTGTATACGTTACGAATAACAGCAGTATGATCCGAGGGGTCACTGGGTTTAGGAGGTGGTTCAGTCTAACCAGACACTGTCAGTTTCACGGAAAACCGAGTTCCGCATAGTATCTCGTAACAACCGCCCAAAGCACAGTTAAGGCGGTGACAGACTGGCGCGTAATTTGAACGCGTCGAGAAAGCGTTCAACCAATCAGGGAGGCGGTTACACGGACCGAAACACCTACCGCCGAAGAATCTGATTGCCGGAACGCCTGCACCGACGCGTCGCGTACGCGCCAGTCTGTCACCGGCGCGGGACGGGAACCAGCAGATCTTAGTGAGAATCTCTGTAGTGCAAAGGCACAATAGCTATGACCGCACTCGACGCGTCCGGTAAGGCCGTGCTATATCAAGGTAGGCTACAGTATACATCCGCTTCCATTACAGAGTGTCCGAAGAGATTCAAGGTAGAGAAGGAAGGCGATCTACCTGTCTACAGAGGAGATTGCTCTCTTCAGCGTTGTCATAGAAAAAAGGGGGAAAAGGCGCAGATTTCCGTTCTGATGTATGTGATTACCATGCCATCTTCATGCACAAGGTTCCACCCTTCATGTTTGCTAGCGTACGGGCCCATAGATTAACCCGACTGATCGAAGGTTTAAGAACAGGTGTAAAGTTTTCCAGTGTTTCCGTGTGTCAGTGTTCCCCCTATTGTTCTGGAAACACTGGCAGATAGATCGACACGTTTCTCTCTGTGTCCTCCATTGTCGAGTCGCGGCTTATTCCGTCAGACAATAGCAGGGGAACACTCACAGATGGGGAACGCTCAAAATCGTTACACCGGTAGTGTGTTCACTGTACACGGATCTTGTACGCTATCCTAAGACCGTATTTCCACGAGGCGTTTGCGGGCGCGGGTGGAAAAAATCAATCCAACGCATTTCCCTCTTACTAGGGAGTTTTCGCAAAGCCCCCAAAACGCCAACGCGAACGTCTATCCTTTTGTTCGGTGCTCTCTTCGGGGCATCGAACAATGGGTTTGGCGTTCGCGTCCGCGTTTCGGGGGCTTTGCGAAAACTCCCTAGCTATTTCACTCGCACCCGCGCCCGCAAACGCCTCGTGGAAACACAGTCTGACGTCGGTTACTATTGTTGTCCTGTTTGCCCCGCTATTTAACGTTCAACATGTCAGTATTTAGCGATGAATTTTGGTGCGAGCCATGTCCTTTGTGTAATGCTATTCCCCAAGTAGTCAACAGGCAGTGTACCCCCTCCCGCCCCACGAGCTGTCACTGCTCAGTATTCCGATTTTACATGTAGATCAGTTTAATACACTGGATCGATTCCAGGCCGTGTCCAGCAATTGGTGGTAAGCAAGGATCCTATTATCGAGAGAAATTGCCGACACCAAGATATAACTTTTACCAATCGTCCATCTACAGATGAGTTTCGCTAGCAGCCATCTTGCCAAAATTAGGTCATCACCATGGCAATTTTCTTCCATCGTGACAGATGATTGGTTCTCCCATCGCCCAGTGGGGGAAATTCCCATGGTGATGACCTAATTTTCGCAAGATGGCTCATAGCGAAACACAAAAAAAGAACTGAAACTTTCAACTGTTTTAGATGCCCCATGTTTATGCCGGGCCCTGGCAATTCAACATGCTACCCCGAGGAGTATACGAAAGGTGGCGTCTATCCAGACTGCTGTACCCACTACAGGTTCGTCTGTAGAGGCGATAAGGGCTTCGACTCCTCTAAACTCATCATCAAGCCAGTACAACTCCCCGTCCTCCATCAAAAGGAACCAAAGATGCAACCGCCAGCGAAGTTAGACCTCGTCAAGGAAACGTTGGAGGAGGTTGACGAAGATTTTAATTAGAAACGAAGAACAACACACAACATGATAAATTATGTGTATGTAGATTAGTTTGCGAATAAAGAAGTCATGAACGTATAAATTTCATGTTATTGCTTTATTGCCTTCATCAACGTATGACGGCACACTTTTGTTTGAAGAAACAACACCAAAATCGTCAAAATGAAGTTGGTTTCTTCAGGCAATTTATTCATGTAATTCTACTCCATTCGTGCCTCCCCGGCCTCCAGAAATCGACCCCTTCCTTGTTTGCGAGTACGGAAACAGGTTCTTGTGGTGTGACATCCGTCCCGGCAGTGCTTTTCAAGTCTGTACAGAGAAAAGGTGCTTGTGACAGGAGACGAGCGGTTAGCTGGTCAGTCGACTACTGTTTTATTGCTCAATGAGTTCAGTTGATCACGACGGACGAAATGGATTATTTATTGAACGTCTCGCCATCTGTTTGACAAGTACTTAGTGCATGGGTAAATAATAATAAAAATTTTCGTACATCAGAATGGTTTGGTATGATGGGGTCATCCCATTTCACCTCCTCCATCGGGACCCCTGCAGAATGGGCTCCAATGTCGAGTCCCACATTCGTCACTACCTTCATTCCGACCACCGTAATCAGGATACTTCCAAAGAATGAGAGCAACGCGGTCCCCGACTTTCCAATTCTGCTCGCATCGACCTCGGGACACACCACGCCACCTCACGAACATACCTTGATTGTCACCGAATTTCTGTGTAACGTCCATCTTCAGCAGTATTTTTCAACTTCATTTGGAAATCTATCCAAGTGAAAGCATGACAGCTGTTGTCTCGTAAACTCAATGAATTTATGAATTTACTCATTATTCATGAAGCTTGGCGGTATTTTGTGCATTGGGCTTCGACTCTCAAAGGCAATAGATGTGTATTTCTGGTCAGTGAATTGTGAAAGCGTTGTGAAGAGGAGGAAAGACAAATTCGTTAAAATGAAGCTGTTTGTTGGCGTGGTGATTCTTGTGGATTTCGTCATAGTGTGCAAAGCAAATGTTCGTAGGTATCAAAACATCTGTGGCCAGTTTTATCTCTCGTTTTCCAAACGTGTGGACGATATCCCGACCTAGTATTCAATGCATTCATCTGATAGGATGCATGAGAACAAGTTGTTGGACTTTATCTGTGGAGTGGATGGCTCAGATTTGGTTTGATCACAAGACACAGTAGGAGTAGGCCTAAAATGCCCTGGAAACTATTCTCCAACGACACGGACTTCCGACTCACACTCACTCTCCGTAAAATATCTTTGTTCAGGGCCGTAGTTAACTTGGTCCTGGGGGGCAGCCTCTCGGGGGAGACCTTTTTATGCCGTTTTTTGCCCAAAATCCGCAATGAAAATCACATTTTTTGGTTGGATCGGGGGGAGGACAACTGCCCCTCTTACCCCCCCCTCGTTAAATACGGCCCTGTTACGTTGTTATACTCTGTCAATATCACATGTCACTCTTCCTGTACATGTAGATGTATACAATGTAATAAGACTGTGGGGACCTGTACGAGCACTCCATTGTAGCCTATGACATGACTTCGATCTACCGTCAAATGATGGCACTCGTGAAACAAAAAAGGTGGTTGACGCCTAGATCAGAACAGCCCCAATGGAATACAGACACCTAGATGGAACCAACACAATTATCTCAACAGACATGACAGGTGTTTTTTATTTACAAACATTCGAAATCCATGTGATTTTACATGTGAACAGACAAAACAAAATGACACATTTTATCCAGCTGTAGGCCTAATCACTATTTACCGTGTTCAAGAATATATTAGAAGAATATATTAGGAGATTCTGGCCGTGTTGCATACAAATGAAGAATTTTAACACCCAGCAGGCTTTGACGTCACCGTCCTTTGGGGGAAGGGATTGGTACTGACATACCAAGAAGGCAAGGGATCCAGGACGCCCATAGTATACGCCTCTGCAGTAGCTTGAGTCCTGACATTAACAACCTTCTTTCCAATATTGTCATTTCAGAATGTCCGGAGAGGTTTAAGGAGGAAAAGGGATACAGCAATCCGGTCTACAGAGGGAACTGTTACATTGAGTTTTGTTCAAGGTCTAAATCCGGCATGCACACTTACCGAACGGCGTACGTAACCACCTCAGGTCTTCCACTGTCAAATGACTAGGCCTACTCCCTTTCTTTTCCTAGAGGCTGGAAGTTTAAAATTCCCCAAAACATCCTTCATACAATAGCGAGAACCTCAGAGAGGAAAACTGAGCAGTTACCTACATGGGTATCCAAGTAGGCCTACGATTTGAATGGTTATGATGAAACAGCTTTCTGTTATCAGATGCGTTGCCTACCATCGTCGTCATGGCAAATACGACAATCTTTTCAGATGCGGTTACATGAGGTTACCTATGGGAAATGAAACGTGCTACTACGAATTCTACGTGCCAGATCCACACGGTGCTTATCCTTCATGTTGCCACAGATCAAGGGAGGTCTGCAAAGGCCAGGAAGGATTCGATGCCAGTAAAATCCGGGTACGTGTGTTTAAACCTCTGATTCACTACGTTCAGCCTCCGCCGATGATCCCACAACGAATCGCCCCGCTGAAGTTGAAAGTTCCTGCGCCTCCGAAGATGGTCATATCAGAGCCGAAGTTAGTGAAGAAGAAGAAATGAGTGAAGAAAAAAGTTGGCAATGAACGAACGACAAAAGTTGATGAAGAAAACATAAAACTGAAAATAAGCAATGAAGAAAATGACGACAGAGACGAAAACGAGAACTTGTCAAAAAAAGAATAAAATCCAGAAAGCAACCATCAATTTTATCCTTGGTGATAAAATAACTTTCCTTTTTCACTCCAGTTCGTGTATGTGTTACATGTAAATTGAATTCCGAATGAAGATTCCTCCACCACAGTCTTGTTCGTTTTATTTCACTTGTTGCCTGGTTCAGTCTTGTTGCCAAAGATTCCTAGATTTACAAGTCCCTTTACCAAATTTATTGTTCCCTCCTACAAATACAAGGGTTCATACGATTGGCACCGTGACCGGTGTGACAGGGATCAATGTCCCCCTAAAATCAAAGTCTGGTCTTATTGTTCAGGGAGGGATTAGATTCCTATCACACAGGTGTCACAGGAATCAACGTCCTAGGAATGCAAGTCCGCCAAACAATAGCCCGCTAAGGGTATATTCAAATGGCCATGGTCTCTCCAGCCATATATTCTAATCCCTCGCTGAACTATAGCTGTGGTTACACTACATAGAAATCCCCGGGCTTTTTGAGCCCGTGTCAAGCCCGGGCCTGAAAAAAAACCCGCCTGAGACCCGGCGAGCGTCTAAAGTGTTTTTCACATTGAACTGGCCAAAGGTACTTGGCTGACCCCTTGTCACTAAACTGTAATAGTGTGATCACAAATAAGAATGTGACACAGCCCTCGGCAGCCTGTGTCATGGCTGACCAGCTTTGGCTGACTCCGTAAAAGAGCTATAGGCCTAGACCTAATCTGTTTTCAAGTCAGTGTTGTGCAACACACTACCTCTTGGTAAATGTGATCTGGTCANGGATTAGATTCCTGTCACACAGTCAACGTCCAAGGAATGCAAGTCCGCCAAACAATAACCCGCTAAGGGTATATTCAAATGGCCATGGTCTCTCCAGCCATATATTCTAATCCCTCGCTGAACAATAAGACCGGACTTTGATTCCAGGGGGACATTGATCCCTGTCACACCGGCTTTAATGTGGTCTATTTCGGCGGCGTTCATTAAACTGGCTGATTCGAACGTTTGTGGTTAAGGTCCGGAACTGATCATATTGTCATAAGCCACTGGTATTGTTGGAGTGGGTAAGGTAGTTGTTGGAGTGGGTAAGGTAGTTGTGTTAGTTTCAATCACATACATTCTATCCCCTCGGCTCACGTTATGAACAGCATTCAATATGGTAAGCCCTGGGTGGGAACCTTGCCTACCGAACAGTGAGGTTACCGACGCGACATCAAGGTATGTATGTCAGTGAAACTCTCCACACAAATGCCCGTTTGTCGTTTGCCAACACAGAGTTGATAAATCATGCACATGCACGTTGCACAGTCCACATGTTCTGCAATGCTGACGGCGACAGCGCCGGCTTTAAATCCGTCTGTGAGCTGACAGACACTCTACTGTGGGCGAAAGTTCACTCCATATGCGGATACTCAAGACCAGTATCCTTCAACTTCAAATCAGCCAGTGTCTTAGCCAGAGCGTGCTGCTCCGATGAGAAATGGTTCTTCCAGTCACGCGAGATTCCCTTCCTCATGAAGGAAGAGATGGTGTGGTCGATCTCATAACCCGAGCTTCTATTCGTCATCGGGTTCTTCTTCATGACGTCAAAGCTGGTCGCTTTGACGATCTTTTCTTTCTGTTCCTCGGTCAAGGTCACACCGCAGAAATCGGCAATCTGTTGAACCTGTTGTTCTGGCTCCTCCAACAAATCTTCATACCGGACAAACAGTATGTTTATCTTATCCTTGGCCCGCCACCAACTCAAATTGTGGTCGATCACATGGCCGTAGGGAACGTGCTCCTTTTTGTATAGATAGAGGAAATCATCCCAGCTCCCCTTGAAATTTCCTAGCCTGCCGGTACACCTGTGGTAATGAAAATACGATACCATTGTATCGAACGGATTTCGCAGCATCGAAATGACCTTGACATTTTTCTCCACGACTTGTCTGGGGAATAACTCCATTCGAAGATGGGTGCAGAAGATTCGACTCTTTGTTCTTGTTAAGTTTTCGATAATGTTGACTCCACCCAAGCTATCAAGGAATGGAACCCGTTCATCGATGTCGACCCTGTTTGCTGTCTCGGTGTCCGCTTCGTTCTTGACCAGCCAAAGCAACTCTTGCATCCACGTGGTGCCTGGAAAGAAGATTGACATCATGTCAGCTCCCCGCCAACGTCAGACTCCAAATGACATTGTAATATGCCACGAGAAGGCATGGCACAAATCTGAAGCCAACCGTTACATCTGACGTAATACCCTCTCAACCTACAAGTAACGCAGTCACGCCAGCTCAGTCCTTCGATCAGTGATATGTGTAATCATGGCTTTTAGGCATTACTCTTTGGTCTGAATAGAAGTGTATTGTTCACTTTCAATTATCACTTTTCATTTTTCACTCTTCATCTTGTCTTTTGTCATTTTAATAGCCATGGAATTTCACTTTCAATTCGTTCTTCATTTGAGATGGAGAAGGAAGACAGAAGTGCGTCCTCCATGATCCACTTTGCCGTTAACCTCAGAAAGAACATGTTCATTTATCGACTCGCGAATGACATGAGACAGGTGAAAATCAGAAAATGAACGCCGATGTGATCTATTCATGGAAAATGCATTATTCTTTCTTCAGGTCACGAATGAATCGCGACAAGTGAAAAGTGAGCTCTTTGAAAAAGCAGCCGAACGAGAATATGCTAACCAAACTTACCAGTTTTCGGGTAGGTAGCTAGGACAACGTCATCGTCTCTCAATTCCATGTTCCACACCTCATCGTCTAAATACTGTTTCGGAGCGTAGCCCATTATCTCGACGCCCAGCGGCAGGTACGTGTATTGACCAGGGGCACGAAAGTTGCGGTAATCAGTTGTTGAGGTCTCGGATGAGGCACATTCAAGCTCCGCTTCATGAAGCGGCCTATTATAAATGTTCGTCAATGAATCCCCCATCACATCAGATGCTCTTTGACAGCGGCTATCGTTGTTGTTACTGCCAGGTGTTGTCCGCCATGTACATGTACATGTAGCAAATTAATGAGAATGAGAATACAGGAAATACATGTGCATGTACAGTGTACATGTAGTACAGTTATTTCATATAGGGCCGATTTAATAAACGATAGTTAACCATTGGTTATGCTTAGTCAATGGTTAACCAGTGGTTTAGGAATGGTGAATTTTATAAACAGTAGTCAGCCAGTGACTTTATTAACCGATGGTTTGTTAGACATCGGTCGAGTTCACCAAACGACGTTCAACAAAGCCATTGGCTAACCGTTGCTCAAATTTTAGGTTGACAAAAGATTAGTTAACCCTGTTCGGAGGCAGGGTTAGCCAATGGTTTGCTGGTGGAGCGCTGCCTGTTCATAGTTCTGTCGGAGCCTATTCAGCTTCATTTGCTGTCTGAAGGTTGACGATTGAAAGAGCTTGTGCAGATGACGTCATCACAGAAAAATCCGCCATCTTGACGGTCAAAATGACGTCAAATGACGTCGGCGACCCACGTGGTGCACTTTGTCGTCAGCGCAAGTGGAGTGTGTGCATCTTCAACCATGACGCGATCTACACGTGGCGCACTTTGTCGTCGACATCAGCATGGTGAACCGCCGGTCAAAAGTGACGTCATAATGAGCCACTGCACAAGCTCCATATCTGAACCGATTGCGTGACCTGCAGACAGGGCGCGGTTTTGATCGGCGTATCCGACAGATTCGGGCCCGACAGGATAGGATTAACCCTCTCGCAGAGATGAGGCGGACATTTTACTGAGATTCCGTTTTAGAAAGGACACTGTTATTGAGATTGTCACTTGCTGAAATTGACGACGACTTATTACGTAATGACACGCGTGGATCGCCACTAACACCAATATAACGGGTTTTACTGACTTTGCGATTTTTGCACTTATTATTTTATTCGCGTCAAGCACAACTGATCAATGGCCAGACTGAACCATCGGTTAGCCAGTGGCTCCCTAACCATCGTCTTACAAACAAGTGTTTATAAAATTTCGAAAAATGGATATCGGTTAACCAATGGCTTGTTAACCAACGGTTAAATGGAACCAATGGTTAACTTAGCAAACGTTTATTAAATCGGCCCATAGAGTTTAGGTCAGAAACATTTTCCCAGCCATCCACCTGGGGACTAGATTTGAATCGAACTGATTATCCCAAAAGCAGAAGTGTGATTGGGTGTTATATGTTAGTAAATCAACATGACACAACAGTGTCAGTGGGCCTATCACTGATCGCCACGTATACCCACCCCTTGACTGGCTGACAGATAACGTCTCTGAACCCATGTCATATCAGGTGCGAAATACTCTTCAGAGCGTTTAATGTGTCACAACTGCTCGATTTGGCCTGTTGTATGAGCCTTCGTATTCACCTGATCATCAATGATAACAGGCCTTTTTTTAGGGAAATTGATATCTAAACAACCTCGTCCCAGGGCAAAAATTCGGCCCTTGGGGAAAATTTTCCTTGCCCAGCCTATAATATCTCAAAATAGTTTGTGAATGTGAAACTTCTATAATATGATTGTATCAACTTCTAAAAAGAAGATGACTCTCGAAGGAAGCTGGCCAGCTTAGCCTGTAGAGTGAGTGCTTATGAAGTTCGGCAGAAACTGGCCAGCAAGTCACAGAGATCATCTGGGGCCTGTTTCATAAAGTTACTTTAATCTAGTACCATGAACTTCGATGCATTTTCCATTTGGTTATAGGTACATATTTTCGCCACTGTAATCTGCCCCTACTGCGGTCATTTGTGTGTTCGTAGGGAAGAAACAGCCACCACTCATGTCGTGCGTGCATTCCTATCTCTGAGAGCTATTCCCGCCTTCATTCTAATTGCGACAATACCGTTTCAATCTGCGAGTCATTCGTCTGCGGTCGAATGTTCACTCCATATGCGGATACTCAAGACCAGTATCCTTCAACTTCAAATCAGCCAGTGTCTTAGCCAGAGCGTGCTGCTCCGATGAGAAATGGTTCTTCCAGTCACGCGAGATTCCCTTCCTCATGAAGGGAGAGATGGTTTGGTCGATCTCATAATGCGAGCTTCTATTCGTCGTCGGGTTCTTCTTCATGACGTCAAAGCTGGTCGCTTCGACGATCTTTTCTTTCTGTTCCTCGGTCAAGGTCACACCGCAGAAATCGGCAATCTGTTGAACCTGTTGTTCTGGCTCCTCCAACAAATCTTCATACCGGACAAACAGTATGTTTATCTTATCCTTGGCCCGCCACCAACTCAAATTGTGGTCGATCACATGGCCGTAGGGAACGTTCTCCTTCCTGTATAGATAGAGGAAATCATCCCAGCTCCCTCTGAAATTTCCCAGGCCGCTGTAACTTTTACAAAAATGAAAATACGATACCATTGTATCGAACGGATTTCGCATCATCGAAATGACCTTGACATTTTTCTCCACGACTTCTCTTGGGAATAACTCCATTCGAAGATGGGTGTAGAACATTCGACTCTTTGTTCTTGTTAAGCTGTCGATTATGTTGACTCCACTAAACCCTTGTGTGGAGTATTCAAGGAATGGCACCCGTTCGTTCAGTCCGACACTGTTTGCTGTCTCCGTATCTGCCTCGTTTTTGACCAGCCAGAGCAACTCTTGCATCCAGGTGGTGCCTGGAAAGAAGATGGACACAGTATCAAGTACGCACCAAATAAGACTGCACTTGACATTGGGTAATATGAATAAAGACTAGCAAATGCTTTTACTTCAAATTTGTACATCATGGCTTAGTGCATTTGTATTGCAAAATTCAAGTAAAAGCATTTGCTAGTCTTTATTCATATGACCCAATGTCACACAGAGTGCTGACATCTCACAGCGGACTTCAGGTGAGACAATGGGTCATATGAAGCAATTGCTTTTACTTCAGATTTGTACAGCATTGCCAAGTGCATTTGTATTGCAAAATTCAAGTAACAGCATTTCCTAGTCTTTATTCATATGACCCATTGAAGTCTCTTCTTAAAGCGGATTGCTCGCGTGTGTCCGAAGTGAACCAAAAATAATAAAACGTCCCGTTTTATTCGTAACAACAACTGGTAAATGCATTGCGGCGGCCGCTCCGGAAACGGTGCTGTGGAATCTTTGACTCGGGACGAATAGTCCGCTTTAAACACGGGTGGTAAAGTCCCGGGGGTAAAATGATCGATGTTTGTGCCGTCGTACAGATTACGAAAATTTCTTTTTGGTGAACACTGTTTCCCCAATCGCTTACCAGTTTTCGGGTAGGCAGCAATGACAACGTCATCGTCTCTCAATTCCATGTTCCACACTTCATCGTCTAAATACTGTTTCGGGGCGTAGCCCATCATCTCGACGCCCAGCGGCTGGTAGGTGTATTGACCAGGGGCACGGAAGTTGTGGTAATCAACTGTTGAGGTCTCGGATGAGGCACACCCAAGCTCCGCTTCAGGAAGTGGCATATTAGAACTGTTTGTCGGTTGATCAGCCATCACATCATTTTCCTCTTGGACAGCGTCCATCTTTGTTATTGCTACTACCAAAAGCTGTAAGATGAAGAGTGTAGACTTTGGTAAGCTCGGTCTTTTATGTTCTATCACCCTGTAGCAAATTAATGAGGTTAACCCGAGAACCCTGGAGACCGAAAGAGATAGTGAGTTTATAATTGAAATTTCCCAGGCCGCTGTAACTTTTACAAAAATGAAAATACGATACCATTGTATCGAACGGATTTCGCAGCATCGAAATGACCTTGACATTTTTCTCGACGACTTGTCTGGGGAATAACTCCATTCGAAGATGGGTGTAGAACATTCGACTCTTTGTTCTTGTTAAGCTGTCGATTATGTTGACTCCACTAAACCCTTGTGTGGAGTATTCAAGGAATGGCACCCGTTCGTTCAGTCCAACACTGTTTGCTGTCTCCGTATCTGCCTCGTTTTTGACCAGCCAGAGCAACTCTTGCATCCAGGTGGTGCCTGGAAAGAAGATTGACACACTATCAAGTACGCACCAAATAAGACTGCACTTGACATTGGGTCATATGAATAAAGACTAGCAAATGCTTTTACTTCAAATTTGTACATCATGGCTTAGTGCATTTGTATTGCAAAATTCAAGTAAAAGCATTTGCTAGTCTTTATTCATATGACCCAATGTCACACAGAGTGCTGACATCTCACAGCGGACTTCAGGTGAGACAATGGGTCATATGAAGCAAATGCTTTTACTTCAGATTTGTACAGCATTTTGCCTAGTGCATTTGTATTGCAAAATTCAAGTAACAGCATTTCCTAGTCTTTATTCATATGACCCATTGAAGTCTCTTCTTAAACACGGGTGGTAAAGTCCCGGGGGTAAAATGATCGATGTTTGTGCCGTCGTACAGATTACGAAAATTTCTTTTTGGTGAACACTGTTTCCCCAATCGCTTACCAGTTTTCGGGTAGGCAGCAATGACAACGTCATCGTCTCTCAATTCCATGTTCCACACTTCGTCGTCTAAATACTGTTTCGGGGCGTAGCCCATCATCTCGACGCCCAGCGGCTGGTAGGTGTATTGACCAGGGGCACGGAAGTTGTGGTAATCAACTGTTGAGGTCTCGGATGAGGCACACCTAAGCTCCGCTTCAGGAAGTGGCATATTAGAACTGTTTGTCGGTTGATCAGCCATCACATCATTTTCCTCTCGGACAGCATCCATCTTTGTTATTGCTACTACCAAAAGCTGTAAGATGAAGAGTGTAGACTTTGGCAAGCTCGGTCTTTTATGTTCTATCACCCTGTAGCAAATTAATGAGGTTAACCCGAGAACCCTGGAGACCGAAAGAGATAGTGAGTTTATAATTATAAAATCATAAAGTTTAACAAAGAGTTTTATCGTCATCAAATCAGCCCATGTTTGTGTGATCTTTCCATTATATAAACCGACCATGCCACTGATGTACGGGAACAGAGGAGACTGGTTTTTTTTTGAAAATGTATCTGAACACTATCAAACGGTTTCTAGTCCATTTATATTGCTCACCATTTCCTTTTTCAAAGTACAACAGCACCGAGACAGCCGTGATTGCCATTATTCCAACTCTTGAATAATACAGTGTGCGTTTTACCCTTCTCTTCGAATTAAATTGAAATAATTATATCTTCTCGACACCTTAGAACATTTTAATGACAGTTTCATTAACTTCTACCATTATACATCTGCTAAATTTACTCACGGATTATCACCGTGTCCACTAGCATCTCAGATTACTCCTTTTGATAGCGAGATGATTATTTTGCTAATATTCCCCGATAAAACCTACGAAAACATTGCGGAAAATAATTTGTTGTGAAAACTATATTGGACATCTTTAAAGCTGAGTCGAAAAGGATTCTTAAAAGCATACCTCACTGCAATGCTGCCGTCCAATTGGCAGGACCTACATGTAGTAACTCACTTTTTTTTATTTTGATAAAAACCAAGAAAACCAAACCTAGTAACTACAAAAATGGCGGTAACTCAGTTTCACAAAAATGTCAGTTACTAGGTTCTGCCATTGGACAGCAGAATGTTCTAAGTTGATCTGAAACTATCACAAGACAATATCAATTTCAGTCGTTTCCCGCGTATTATAAAAGATATAACGCTGTTTACCATAGCTGCAGGACCGACCAACATTTCCACTGGTTTTCAAACGTATTACAGTTTTGGTCGGTATTCGGCTGTGGCGTCACAGGTATGGTGGAAAGGATGTACGGAAGTTGAAACTGATCAGACACCAAGTGAAGACATTTCGTCTGCCGAATTTCGCTGATTTTATTCGATTCCAGTGCTTTCAATGTTGACGACACATTAGGAACCTGCTTAATTTTTTATCCCGAGAGGGCGGCGCTGCGAGCGTCTCGTCCTTGACGCAGTGCAAGACGGAGGAAACGTGAAAAAGAGGTGCCGGTGTACACCTGCTTACAGCAGTAGTTTGTAGGTTTCTCATTGCAGTGAGATGGGCCGATCGCTACAGCAAGACCTACGACAACGTTAAGCGGGGATTCTTCCTTTGTTGAGGCCTACTCGAACAATTGGTAAATCATCGTTATTAGGGAGGTTACGAAATCAAACGGTAAACGTAAACCTTAACGACTACGTAATTTTTGTATCAAAAATGCATTATAAAATCTAATGAATGTGTAGAATATGAAATAGAAATCGAGTTTCTAAGGTGAAAGACATTGCTTCCTACCAGAATCGAACCCATAGACCCTCGCAAAATGAATGTGTAGTATGAAAAATAATCGTTGTCGTAAAGTTTGTGTTTATCGTTTGATTTCTTAACCTCCCTATTAAACGTTGTCGTAGGCCGTTGCGGAAACTAGTCAGTACTCAAGTTAGGAAACACAGTGATGGAAAAAGAAAAACTTACTCTTGTGTGACGCGTGAAAACTGTAGTCCCAAATATCCTCTTCAGAGAGAGTCGCCCTGGACTTTCCAGTAACTTAGTTAGGTTTCCTTTGCCGAGGATTTAAAAACGGTTTGATGCTAAACGCGAATCGGTCTCTGACGTGATTGGTGCCTTGATTACTTGCGAATGCGCAGCGAGCAGTCCCAATTTAGAATTTCATTAATTTTCTGACTTACGTCAGAAAAACAAAGATGTTCAGAACCCAAGTGATAACCAGACGAAAATATCCTTTGAGATGGGATCGTGACATTATCTCTGGTGTTAATGAATTACAATTTTATTCAACAGTTTACGACAATGGAAAAGAGGTGTCAGCAACTCTGACTCACTTACGACACTCAACTGACCTCGAGTTGAACGCGCCGTGAGAGAATTTCATCCGTTATATTGTTACAAACGAATTTATTGCTCTGGGGTATACAGGTTTATCTGACATGGATAAATTGTGATCCCACCTTTAAGAGGGGTTCCGGAGTCTGGACAAGTGTGCCAGACGAAAGACCGCCTAGTATATGTAACCACAAAAGTTTACTAAAGCTATTGAAATCTATGTCTATGACTATGAAAAGAAAGTGACATCCTGGTCCGATCAATTTCACAAACAAAATGGTACATTGTATAGGACCTAGGGGTCGTATCATCTATGCACAAAACATCTTAAGTGTAAAATTTTCCTTATCTTTTGTTTGGAACAACAGTTGAAGGGAAATTTTACACTTAAAGGGCACCGCACACTAGCGATTTTTTCGAGTGATTTTGTAGGCGACCGACCTTGCGACCACAGAAGCGACTGAACATTTTTCAGTTTTTTTAGTTTTTGTTGACTTGTTTGCGACAAATGCTTCTTTGGAAGATCAGTGATGTCGTGGATGACATCACTGATCGACCGCAAAGGTAATTACGGCAGGCGACGTAGTAGTCGCATCGGTAGTCGCCCCCATTTTAGTCGCCAGTGTGCGGAGCCCTTTAGCCGGTGACAGACTGCCGCGTACGCCGGCGCGTGCTGCAGGCGTTCCGCCAATCAGATTCTTCAGTAGGTGTTTCGGTCCGTGTTACCGCCGGCCTGATTGGTTGAACGCTTTCAGACGCGTTCCTTACGCGCCAGTCTGTCACCACCACCTGCATACGGCGTTCCAGTGTGCTGCCCTCTATAGCAGCTATGATCCCTATTCCTTGCGTCAGATGTGCGCTGTTTGATCAGCACCATGGCGACAAGAAACTTATACCCCTTTCTTTCAGGTAACCCGCGGCGAATCGAAGAATTATGTAACAATATAGCAGGGACAAAATCAATGGTGTTGTGTACACCTCGGACATATTCGCGGATGATTGTCTGCGCTGACAGTGTATTACAATGTATATACGTGTACATGTTTCTCTGTCAAGTTATCATGACGTGAAATTTGTTGTATTTTCCACTGCAGTGGTGTCATTCCAAGGTAGTCGTTCTATGTACTCTGTAATGTTGTGTTCCTGAGAACGATCAGGTCTGAAAATTCTGATGATCAGCAAACCGCGACTTCTGTGGAGAACAGATCTTATGTATTACAGATGATTCCAATACAATCAAAATTCACGGATTGCCATGGTCGACGGACTGAACGAGTCGAAGCAAATACAGCGGAAATACGGCAAGTATCGTGTTGGGGCGGGGAGCTTTAATCGGACGAACATGCATCGTTTAACCCCGCTAATGTGTCCCTTTGGTACGGGCCCTCTGCTGTCATGTATAGGCCTACTACCGAGAAAAGATACTGACCCCCACCCACCACCAAAAGATGCCTTCGGCTTTCCCCAGTACATTGTTCTACAGTGTGTGACCTAAAAGACTGCGGCATTTTTTCGAGTGACTTGGCATGCCAGGGAGTCCTGTCATTGTATTTTTTGTCGTCCACACACTGGTCTATACAACATGTATTTGGTTATTATAGGGCGTTTTCACGCATACACACCAGTCTTAAGCAAGGTTCATTGGCGCACGGATCCGGTCCGTTCAGTCCGTTTGCCCCTATTTTAGCGGACACGACAACGCAAAAGTCAGTATGATCGATTTTTTACGGACCTGAGTCGGACAAAATCCGTGTGCCAATGAACCTTGCTTTACACATTTTAGCCATAACACTACCATTGCACTTAGGATTGGACTATTGTAGTGACTACTTCGATTTTTGTCAATCAGTGTAGGCCCCAATATGAAGGTCTGAAATATCTCTTTCAGACATCGCTTCACCATCCGGCGACCATGGGTCAAGGCACGCAAGCGAGGCAGTTCTACAGATGGTGGTCTTTCATCATTCTCGTCTGCAGTTTTCCCTTTCTCCTATTTATCATCATCACCACCAAACAGACCAACTTTTCCATCCTTCACGAGGCTCAACGTCCCTTTTTGGCCAAGAACATTGTCGTGGAAAAACGCGATTTGAAGCAGGCGGCCGTTGTCCATCCACGACGAGCTGTTGGGGTAAAAGAAACTAAAGTGCTGCCGCCTGGTGGTAGGCCTGTGACGTCATTTTTCAAACCACTGTCGGATTTGAGGAAAATTGCTTCTGGGGAGGAAATTTTACCAGATAATGCTACTCACACTCAGGTAGATCGACGAGATTTCAATAAACTGATAAGATACAATTGGCCACCAAGGAAACCTAAAGCAGCCATTTATTTTTTGATCGAAGGCAGACGTCTTTCCTTACTAAAACAAGCTCTATCGATGCTAGACCGGAACTACAATTCTGTTTACCAATATCCAGTCATTTTATTCCACGAGGACAACGTTAACGCCACCACGCGGGCGTATATAAGAACGTTTACAACATCTTCCCTATTTTTTCAAGAGATTCGAATGACGCTGCCGCGGTACAACCTCATCTCTTACCTCGTGCCCAAGAAGGATGTGTGCGTGCGCCGGCCTGTATCATACCGTCACATGTGCCGTTTCAATGCTATTTTAGTGTACAGGGAGCCGATTTTCAATCATTTGGAATATTATTGGCGGCTTGACACGGATTCTGAGATCTTGCGACCGATCCAGTACGATATATTCAAACGGATGCGGGACTACGGGAAAGTCCATGGGTACATCTGGATGAAATATGATACTGCACGATGCGTTCTTGGTCTGTGGAGCGCAACAAAAACATACGTGGAACATAACAAAATAAAAGCACAATTCTTGCACAAGTGGCCCAATGGTAGAGTCTATTATAACAATTTTGAAGTCAGCCGGGTGGATTTCTGGCGTTCCAAGGAAGTCCAGGAATATTTAGATTACATCGATAAACTTGGGGGTATATATTACTTACGATGGGGAGACAATCCTATAAAGGCGTTAGCAATAGCGGTGTTCCTGCCGAAAAGTAAATTACATTACTTCAAAGATATCGGGTACAAGCATGACAAGTTACTTGTGAGACACTGATGTTTACACTCATCGACTCAGGCTATCAGACGTTAACATTCTTATGCCTTACTCTTGACGGTCACGCCGGGCGCTGATGTATTCAATGTGAACGTTATATTTTGAAACAACCTGTAGGCCAACACTGACCATATTTTAGTTGTTCTTTGTCGCTTTTTCGTTCATGTCACATCATCGACGCCAGAAACCAGGCGAATTCGGAAGCTGAATAGGCTACTCATATCTCTCCTGCTTGCGATTGAAAAGACGTTTCAATGAAGTGCACACGATTGCGTGCTTGATTTTGCAGATGTGAGGGTGAATTTTATTTGAATCATGTTTCAGGATTTAATAAAATATGAAGTCAAAAATAAGGTAGACTCGTCACCCACTTCAAGTTTCGTACACGCTGCGGAATACAATTAGTCTGGCTATATTACTCCAATCGTAGCTAGTTTGTCTCATCGTTGGGAGGTCACCCATCAAAGAACTTGACGTTCTGATGATCAGTTAGGCCCAACAGCGGGGGAGGGGTGGCGAGTGTAGGCCTAAAGGAAGAATATCCCCTGGAAAAAGTGTCCGTGGTGTTTTGGCTATATTCGTTGTTATGTTTGACGAAGTTTGCACAGCTGATTTGGATAGCAACCCTTTCGCGATTCTGTCATGAAACAGAAAAATTTGTCAACCTGAAGCTGTCGGCTGTCAGCTGTCATCGAAAGTCCAATCAGAGGTAGATGACGTCACGTCATCACTTCGTTCGCTCTCATCGTTTACAGCGCCACCTATCTGACGAATCCCTACGATCGTATATCGTCGCCTATTTGCCCTTGATCAGTTGAAAATATTCCCATTTCCTTCAGAAAGTCACTTTGCCCTAAAATGCCGCATTCATTCAGACAGTAATAAGAAGCGCCTTCTTCTAGCGGTGTCGTGGTGTCGTAGATCATTGGTGCCTGCAGAATGATACCAAATGTCCCAACCAGGCATGAAATCATGAACAACCAAAAGAAAAGACGATCTAACACCATGGCAACGAACTTCCAGTCCTGGCGCATCTAGAAAAGGAAATAAATGTCACTACATACTCGGATGAAAAACAACGAAAAATCTTTTACGTTACAAAACGTACCGGTAGTATGTTAAATTGAGAGCAACAAATTATATAATATTCTTCAAGTGTCGGGTTTCAACGCCCTGTGTCATATAGCCTATCGTCTTACACCGGAAGTAGTCAACTCCGGACATGTTGTGGAGGTTGGGCCTACTTACGTCATTTTCTTCGTCTTCTTTCTTCATATGTTCCGACAGGAAGTGAACATGTTCCAGCATTTCTTCCACCTCGGGGCAGGTGTACTCATCCATGATGGGACATCCATAAGGTTCTCCGTAACTGGCGAGACTATGAGAGGCGTACGTACACCGCGGACTTTCCTCTTGACGTCTGTGTTCCCCCAATACTTGCTCTGGGAGATTATCATAAATGTCCCGGATGCGTGACCTCGTATCCAGGCGGCCTTCACGTAAATCATGTTCT
The DNA here is from genome assembly GCA_002633025.1 of Notospermus geniculatus. NCBI lineage: Eukaryota > Metazoa > Nemertea > Pilidiophora > Heteronemertea > Lineidae > Notospermus > Notospermus geniculatus. Next base: position 598,007 of record NMRB01000019.1, on the reverse strand, counting down.
CGTTTCCTTCTCCTTTTCCTTTCTTTCAGGTCCCGCGTGTACCGTTCAGGCCGCTTCATTAAAAGCATACGCGGAAGAATATGGAGAAAAACCTGACGAACCCATGGAGGCATGTGATGAGTCGAGGAAGACCGAAAATGATCATTAAGGACTATGACTGTTAACATAATTGTCAGCACCACGATTATCATTGTAAACAATAAATATTTCCCAATCAAGGGTACCACGACTGATGTAGGTGGCGTGATGTCTACTAGAATTAAGAAAAACACATTAAGAGACACCATGATGTAAATACTGAGGCCGACCTTCTCGCGAGAATCGGAGGGTGCATAGAAAACGAAGACGGTCAAGAACGAAATGACAACACAAGGGATAATCAGGTTCGCTGTGTAAAATAATGGCTTCCTCCTCAACGTGATATTGAAAGTGATATCAGGAATAGGTTCCTGGCAGCAGGGATAATGTTCCTCGTTTCTGGTCGCCGAGGCTCCCAGCAGATCCCACTCAAAACTTTTTTGGTATGAATCTAGGCTGATCCCCAGTTCAAAATGTTGCTGGTGCTTTTTGCCGTCGACCTGCAAAACGTGCCGAAGATCTACTTTGAACCCATCGTAACTCCATGAACCGAACTTCATATGACACGACTGCACATCGAAGGGGAAGTATTCCACGTCCATTTCACAGAAACTTTTATAGACTGCAGGAGGTTCCCAGCTTACGATTCCCTTATGAGTGAGGGTCGCCTTGGTCATGATGGTAACCACATAATCACCGTCAGCGCTGAAACAAAGCAGAGGAAAATATGATGATTGCTCTACAATGCAACCATGTACAATGCATACCAATTAGTGATGAACTAGCCTCGATCACCATCAGCAAATTATTCAGTTCCAAGCGTCCATGGAAGATGGCAATCTCATCGAAGCTGTGTTCAAGTAACATTACAGCGACAACGTCTCAGCTTGTGACTGAGGGATCAGTTTGGTTAATATCTTTCTGGTCTGCTCCGACCAATTTTTGCTGCTTCATACGTCAGACGAGGAGAATTTATTGAGCATTTGATGGAAGACGGCGGACCATCGATACCGCCGTCTTGCCATGACCTGTGACTGAACGCATTACCAGCATCATTTGTCTTCCCCGTCCGTTCGGTGAGATATAGTCAGGTCAACTGAACCGTCAAGATTTCTAGACATGGTTGCGACTCAGAGGGGAATAGAAAGGAAAACGTGCTGGCCTCCAAAAGGCAAAGATATGCTTAGCAAAATGGTTCATTGGTAAACAGGCGGCGGCAGTCACGACTAATCAGTTGTCAGTTGAACTAGCGTTGTTCGAAAGAGAAAAGTGGCTTCGCTTTATCTGTGTGTTGATTCTCTTAAGAGATACCGCCAGGAATATGCCGGAAACAAGATATCCCAGCCTAATGTTTAGAATCTTGCCTGGACGTACTTGTTGTACAGCACGATGTCCGGTAACCAGATCTCTTCAGGGGGAACATAGAGTGCCTGCACTCCACCATATTTCGCTGGATCCCACTTCAGCTTGTAGTCTTCCCAACGCTGAAATAAGACCGTATCAAATGTTTAGGGAAATCGGGACAGGGTCACCCTTAGTGGACAAAATGTTTAAGTAGGAGTGCACTCTATTAGCACTCTCTGCAATAAACGACACAGCGCTGTTTTACAAGGTCGTGATCTCCGGCCTGGAGTGGAAGCGACGTTTTCCCTCTTCGACAGCAACAACTGAACGCAACTGCTTCGTTGGCTGTTGTTTTGTCGGAGACCGTAAAACGTCTGCGGTGGGGGTATGCGGAACTGAAGAGGGTAGGGACACTCTACCGAGATACTTTGCTCTTCCTCAACTAGATTCAGATCTTCGAAATTCAATTCGTCCCTACTCAAAGCTATGCTGCAGCCGAGAGATGGAAGAAAATAATACAAGTACGTTGATATTGATCCGTAAAACTGGAAGCTCTCAGCACGGCCGAAATTATAGGTCAGTAAAAATCATACCAAGATATTAGTTATGCATAGGATTTCGGCATGAAATATCAAATCGGACTCCGTTTTGTATCCTTCTCCAACGCTGAACGGAGCTGTCATCGTATCAGGCTGGTATGGATGTCCATTCAGAGGTTTTGACAACCTCTATACAGCTCTTCTTCCCCTTCCACTGTACTTCTGTCCAGGGCAGCTTCACTCCTTTAAGTCTGACAATTTTCTTCATTAGAAAACTTGCATATCTCGTCATATATCCGTACAGAGGATGAACCCGTACAAGTTCTTGGTTCGCAATCAATAACACGACTTACTCAAGTGGGAAGTTGTTGATGTGTATGCGGTGTTTTGCGAAGATACCCGGCTGCACACACACTCTTGCATCCTTTTTTGCCACGTTATAACATCCAAGGATGATGAAACCACAGTTTTGATGATGATGCCCATGGTTTTGTACCGTAAAGAGACATGGATGAGGGCGTTGATGGTTATTTTCTAATTTCTGACTTGCTTCACTTAAGGTACACTTTCCATTGCATTCACCAGCAGAAGTCTTTAGCAGCAGTTTCATCTAACCGGCGTTCTTACATTCTCACGATGTGCAGCAGCCTGCTGTGCCTCCTTCATTTGTTGTTTTAGTGTAATGAAGAAAACCACATCGTTTCTCGTGTTTTTGCTCTATCGTTCATCATCTATCACGAAAATGAAATCGCTGCATGCCGACTGATTAATCAATTAAGCCATTTATCATGTACTTTTTGACAGGCTGTCCTGATTCCTACTGCAGACTTGTCACACAGCATTCCCATCTCTCATCTCAGCCTCATCCCCACCCTATTCCAACTCAACCTCATCTCCATCCACTACTGAACCTCATCCCCATCCACTACTCAGCCTCATACTCCATCCATGTCTCCATCTCTAAACTCAAAAATAATCTATCTCCAACTAGTTACTCAACTGCATCCCATCTCCAAACTCAACCTCTTCTGAACCCCATCTATCAACTCAACCTCATCCCCATTCCAACTCAACCTCATCCCGTCTCCACCCATCCCATCTCTGCATCTGCCCTCGGTTCGCTAAAACATATGGTACTTACGTGAATCAACCACACATTTGTTGTCATAATTTGGTTCTTTTCGTCCTGTAACGAGAGAGTGGTGCAAAATGAAGGCAAGTAGATTACCAACGAAGGTGAAATAGAAATAAACCTGTCATTCATGTCATTCAGTCGTTCTCGAAATACACTCGTTCCCAGAACAAGACGGAAGTGGATGGGCGCAGCTGGCTTTTCAAACTTTATTTCCCACGTCACATCGCTCATATTCTACTTCTACCGCATATCATACTGACGTCTTTGGGTAACGGTGAACCATTGCAACGATGTGTGATCTCAGGCACAGGGGAATACGTAGATCCTACATGTATACGTAGCGTAAAACATGGTTGAACCAACAGATTTTACGCCAGAATAGGCCCAGAAGATTTCAATCAGTTTGGGTAACTGCGGTGCCAGGGCAGGAGTGGTTCCAACCGCTCTCCGCGGTTAGCCATACCACGGCAATATAAAGCGACCTCGAAGAGGACCACTCTACCGCCACAAGAAGGGGCAAATACGGCAAATATTACATCAGCGGTCATATTTACAACTCCTTCTCGGTGGAATGACCAAATATTTGCCGTTCAGCAAGTGACAAGGAAACAATAAATAGTCCTAATATCATGTGGCGGTTAAAAAATCGCTGGTAAGGGGGAAATGATTGCACGGTTATGACGCGGATGTAAGATACATCAATCGATAAGTCAAGTTGAGCTTGATTTGATGATGAAGGAATATTAGGCATGTACATGTATATTGATAACCCGGATTTTTTTCGCGGGATCTACTCATGTAACTGGAAGACTGCAGCCAAAAATTGATGCCACATGATGGTAGGGCTACCTTTCTAAAATCCGGTTGGCGTGTGAATGTGACATGCGCAAGAAAAAAACGAAATCTAGGTTTGCTATGTTGGTCAGTATTGCCAAGAATATATAAGTACCGAAAAAAACGATACCCTTGGATTTAGATCTCAACATCGACATTCCCAGTATGGATGTGATGCCTCCCTTTACAAGAGTAATCTATCCTCACTTACAGGAACCGTATGTTAGTGATTATGTGTAAAAACCGATATCGTCATCTCATTATCTTGCATTTCTATTGACCAGTGTTAATAAATATTTACCAGTAGAAATGGGATTGAGATTCTTTACACGGGAAAGAATACTCTCTCTCTGGTCGCATGAGTTGCAGTTCTCTTGCTTTAGATCGCGCTGAATTGCCCTTGCTATAGAGGAACTTCACGTGACGTCATCATTGACGTCATAATTCGCACGTCAGCCATGTTGGACGTCATCTGAAGCTACGAATGCGTTGGACGTGACGTCCAGCATGGCGGCATCTCGTCGCGGCAGTGACGTCACAATCGTCAGTGGGATTCCTCTATAGGATGATACAGCCACGTTGGTGTTTGGCGGCTGGTGTCGCCAAACTCCGTCCCGTGCGGGCAATGATGCACATGGCATGCATGGTGTCGGTGTAGTTGGCTTGATCCGCGTACTATGAGGCTGTTGTTGTTGACGGTCAAATTTCGCCTAATACAGGTAATGATGAAATCACTCTTCAGAAGATACCTATTTCCAGTAAGTTCCATATGTACGTACATGTCGGCGTACATGTACAGGTACTGTTGGTGGGGCAGGTGCTTTTTCAGCGCTTGCAACTCGTCTGAGGACGTTGAACCAGCTGCCTCTCGAACAGGAGGCCAACAATCTTACCACTGCATCTCCTGTGCTCCCGATGCTCACATCTGTATACACTTTAGGGGTTTTAAGTTTTCTTTAGGGCTGGCCTTCTGGTATTCTCATCACTAAAATCATCACATTTAGCATTGTTCAATTTTGTCACCGGTTTTTCGCCCTATTCCTCTCACGCAGTCTATTGACTGTTGATGCATATTCAAATCATTTGGGGTCAAAGCATGTCCCGAATAAACAAACTTGAATTATTTCATCGGCTTGGAGTTTTTTGTACGATTTTTTGAGAACTTTTCGAGGATATTTCTGAGGATGCTTTTTGATTGGTCATATTAATCACATGATCTCAGCGGCACTCGATGCTTCAGTAAAAATGGCCGCCATCCTTTCATCACTTGAGAAGTTCTACGCGCTGTGATACCATTACTAACCCATAATAAGGTACATGTACCATAATTTAACTCATTCTTTTGTGTGTAGCAACAGTCTCCATGACTTTATGCAAGTCTTTCTCTGGCCGGCCATCGATGGTGGCGCTGACCGATATTCACAATATGTCGTCCGTACTAGTCCAGTGGTACCAGGCTACCAACATCAAGAGACAGAGCTGTGCGATGTGTGTTGGTCACATCGTGCGTATTATATATTTTTTTATATCGATGATTCTCGCTTGGGTCGTGGTTCTTTGTACATCCATACTGCACATACTTTCATCCACCTGAAAGGAAATTCGATGGACTCCCCTTTACACCAGCGAACCATTAGTCCCCAAACCAGTACGGTCGGCCTACATCTTTGCACATGCAGAAGCATTCGTTCCGTTGCATTTGTGTGTACAGCACTGTCTGGTTACAAAGTACGTTCTGTAGAGTCTCAAAAATACACAATATGAAATGCAAAGTAATTGTTGTGTCGCATTTTAATTTAGATATGAAATGATGTTTGCACATCGTTTGGATGAACCAACAGCAGCTGCTGACTGCTTACACACTCCGTTCAAAGGCACACACAACTCACGTATTGGTACAGTACAAGGAGTCCGCGATATTGAGGCAACCTCATGAAAAGCTCTTCAGGCCGTTGATGAGAGGGACGGGAACAGTGGGTCGTTTAATAAGCCTGGGCACATTCATAACTCGACTATGATATTGACCTTGCAAATCATAAGTGAGAAAGTAGGTATGGCAAATATTGACCTGTTGATTCTTCTGTCCTCTACGATGTCAATCACCAGAAATAAAGGTGAAACCAGGACAATATCCAGGGCCGTAGCTAGCTTTTTTTCGCTAGGGGGGCATTTTAAGCAGATGTGGTCAACGGACGTGGGCTTTGCCTTCAAGCACCGGTGGGGCCGGTTTTGCGGGGGGTCTGGTCCTCCCCCAGAAAAATTTTGAAAATTAGAAGCTCTGAGATGCGATTTGAAGTAAATTTCCTGTGCTCTGAGACACGAACAATATAAATGATCTTTTATCCCATTTGATTTTGCTGAAAAAAATTTTTTTTGAAAAATTGGGCTGGGGGGGCATTTGCCCCCCCCTGTCCCTATGCTAGATACGGCCCTGATATCTCTGTTGTTCATAGGAAAAACCTCGTACAAGTACAATGATCTACTCCACTCAATTCTGCTGGAATCAGCGATTTCACTACATCAACTGACTTCAGACGAGCGCAAGTAATATGACCCAGCTTGACTGATTGCGTCATACTTTTGCCTTAATTGCCGAATTCGTCTACAAATGGCAGAGTTTCTTGATCACTTGATTCGCCGCTCTCTCAATGTTTGATAATCAAGCGGTCCTGGCAATCTTCTCTCATCCACTGACGTTGAGTTATCATCGGGAGTCGATCCCAGAGGAGCCATTGATCTGCCGAGTTGTTCATTTATCTTTATTCATTATCCTGCAAGGCTCTGACGGCTACCCACCTCGTAGTCTGCTTCTGAATCTTACCACATTACTGTCAGACGTTGTGTTCTACACGGTTTCAACGTGAACTACACCTCCGAAAGAAATTCTGTCAACGGGTAATTTTGGTCGTCTTGCCCTGACAAGAGTTCCACTCACTCCTACCCTCGCCCAACGAAGGACGTAGTCGAAGTCACCCTAGGCCTTGATACCCTTGGCCTTGATTACCCGAGATGGATTTTGGTTTTGTTGTGTTGTGGCTTATTTCTAGCGACTTCCAAAAACGTTCCAATGGAGTTCTTCTTCTGCGTTCGGTACTGACCATCACTGGAATGACAGTTGAAAACGGAGTTGTCCTCTACGCCAAGAGACTGGTCTGACCTTTCCTCTTGCCATGGACATATCCTGATTAAATAACGATGAATGATTCCATAACGATTGCTGATTAGCCAGGTTTTCATAAACATAATTATCTGTTGGTACAGCTATTTCGCAGATCAACCAATATCGAAATAACAATTAAACTTTATCGATAGCGTGGATAGGCCTTGTGAGTTATAGATCAACCCGTGAGCGGGCCACATGGGCTGGCTTCGATTGTAACTCGAGTGGCGACTATAAGAGTTACAATCGAAGTGCAAAATTTACTCGAGTGCCAGAGGTATCAGTCTACAACATCAGCATTCTCAGTCAGTACCATTAGTATTGTGTTTATACTACAGGCACAGACAGGTGCATGCCAGCGATGTTGGTAAAAGTGGATCTTGATGTTGTAGTAAACGTTGTGGGTTTCATTTTCAAAGGATTATGTTGGTTAACCATCAATCAGCTAGGGATGGCTGGCATTGATGAAAGTCACCGGTAAAGAAGTTTATATTTCACATATGGGGCTTTGCACTGATCACGTCACATCATAGACAGCCAGGAATGATCGTACACTTCGTTTATCGATTGGCACGGCTCATGTCATTGGGGCCTCTTGTTTAATACTGGGGAGGTTTCGAAATCAAACGATAAACCAAAACTTTACGACAACGTTATTTTTCATACTTCACATATCCAGATTTTGCATTGCATTTTGGGTACAAAAATAAAGTTGTCGTTAACGTTTACGTTTATCGTTTGATTTCGAAACCTCCCTATCGTACGGTAGTGTACGAACGATTTTTACCATGATAGGTATACCAGAGTAAATAAGCATTCCTTGTTCAAAGGCAAATGAAAATGATACGATGTCAATAGACAAGGTGGGCCTATTTCAGAATATTCTGAGGTATTTACTGTTTTTGTTGAGTTTTCTCCTGACCTGAATATTTCTCACAGCATTAGCGGGTGTTGATGTTCGGGTTTTTCATCCAGTTCTCCTGGTTCGCGTGAACGCAATATTTCATCAGCAAGCAGAGAGGAATCTGTACGTTCACACTAAAAAATATCATCTGCATATTGAAGGCATCCTACTTGTTCTGTAGACAACGAGCCACGTTCTGAGCGAGCCGTGCATATTCACCCCAAATTCAGGATGAGCAGTGATATGACTTGTGGAAATTATGTATGTATTGCTTTCTTGTCGTACAGTATTAATACAAAAAGAGCTGCTTTCCCTCTACAAGACATCTTTCCCAAAGTACTTTTTACGTACAAAATCATGGGAAATAGCATGAGAATCAATGAAATTATATTTCATATGTCACCAGAGGTCAGAACACAGACTGAACAGATATCAGAACACAGACTGTCAACAGGCGTCAGAACACATGCTGTCAACAGGGGTCAGAACACCGACTGTCAACAGAACACTGACTGTCAACAAGGGTCAGAACACTGACTATCAACACGCGTCGGAACACAGACTATCAACACGCGTCGGAACACAGACTATCAACAGGCGTCAGAACACTTACTGTCAACAGGGGTCAGAACACAGACCACCGTCACCAGGGATGAGAACACAGACTGTCCCGTTCCTTTCTCTACTTACCACGTCGATGAGCTGAGAGAGTTTCAAGCCAAGATAAACGGTCAGCGTATCACTGTTATTTCCAACCGGCCTCACGAGTTTGTTGTAATGATTACTTCTGAGCAAATCGTCGTAGAGTCGCCTGGCATGGTTGTTTGCTCGACTGGCTGACAAGATCAAGAGGAAGACTGTTGAGAATATCACAAAGAGCACAACACTGCCCATAATGACAGAACCACACGCTACATCCTTCACTGAATGAGCTGGAAGCCACAAACTGGTAAGACTACACCAGCTGATCCCGGCGTTTGTCACGTGCTTCGCTCTCGCTGGCTTCGGGATTCCTCGGGGAACGCGGTGCGATCTGGTGGTTACCTATTGAACCCCAAAGCGAAGTATTGGCTTGGGGAATGGACAGGGCAACACACAATTCTTGAAAAACCTTTATTGAAGAACAAAAATGGCGTGCGACTCGGACTAGGACGTGAGCTTTCACGGTGGCCCGGTTAGGTCTATAGGACAACGTTTAGGGATGTTCGAGGAAGGCTTAATTTAGACCGGGTCGTTGCGGAAACTCCCTATCACGTGCATCACAGAACATCATTTTAGGACTTGTCCCGCCACCAAGACCGTAAGTTAAGTATGACAGCACCGTCAGTCAACCAATAAGGGGTTACTTCATGGCGTCCGCCATTTCCCCTCTCTCGGGTTGAGTCGAGTGTCTCTCAGCAATAGCAGCCGTTGGAGCTGGTCTCAGATGGAGTAACCAAGTAAGTCATAGACACCTTGACATTGACAGTTTATTTCCTTTTTCTGCTTTTTTGTGAGCTGCTTTTTCCAAGCCTGGGCAACAGCTTTAGGGTTTTTACGGCGCTGTGAGTACGGCCATGGAATTTCACCTCTCAACAACGACGTTCCATTATGAAACGCTATTGATGCCTCCTCCGTCCATTCCAACCCTAGAAATGCATACATCTTTCTCACCTCGCGGTCTGTGTCATTGACAAAATCTTCATAACGCAGTGTTATAATCCTCCCCGGATAGAGAGCAGTTAGTCTTTCTTTGGCCACGATGTCCTGAAGCATGTTGGTACACACTTCTCTCCCCTCAACTTTATAGTAATCTCTTCTGTTTTTTCGCCCGAAAGTTCTCGCCCTTGAATTCACAATACCCCGAGGATCACGTAAGAGATGCACAACTTTAACTGTGTCATCAACTTTGAAAATATCTTCGATGTGTCCCATTCGTAGCCGAACCGTTTTCAGCGCTCGAACCTTCGCCATCTTGCAATCCCGTTCCACCCAAAGTTTTTTCATACAGGGCCGTAGCGCCAGCCTTATTCCGCGGTGACATTTAATAAGAGCCTGCAGTTTTTCCTTTGTGTCATTAGCCACTGTCTCATTGTTACCGAAACTTGCCCTAAACATCAGTTTTTCCTCCGCTGTGTAATTCGCGTACGGTGCATCCCCTTTCTCCTTCAACAACCAATACGCTCGAAGGACATCCGGAACGTTCTTCCCCTCAATTTTCTTCAAGGCTTCTTCTCTGCACTGCATCCTATCCTCCCAGCTGTCATCTCCTGTCTTATCAGCACATTTTGTCGCCATGTGAAGAGCTCTGTTCTCCCAAAGACGGTCTGGGTAAATCAAAAATTCGTCAAGCCATTTGTCGGAGTTGCAGGTATAAAGACTGGTTAAATGACTGATCATCTTATCTCGCTCGAATTCCGACGTAAACCTGTAAAAAGACATTATTTTCGGTGGTAGACTGAAAAACTTTTCATCAAAATGACGAACTTGGGGTTCGTTTTCATTATCACCAAACTGAGCATCTGAATTCGTCAAAATGACAAGTCCAGGTTCATCACTTTGACGAACATAAACGAGGGTTCGTCAATATGACAAGTCCACGTTTGTCATTCTGATGAACCTAGTATGTTCGTCAAGGATTCGTCAAAATGACGAACCACGGACTTGTCATTTTGACGAATTTAGATACTCAGTTTGGTGATAATGCAAAACGAACCTAAGTTCGTCATTTTGATGAAGCAGAGTTTTTCTTCTGGCTTGACTATATATAGTCAAGCCAGAAGACTTGAAACTGACGACAAACTGCCTTGGCGAACATTCAAAAACGTTACATCGGTGGATTTTTTTCTCACTATGGGTATTTCTGAAGATACGCAAGTAAAACCCTTCAGATCCTACCTACATGTAGGCCCTACCTAATCAATCGTGACAAATTCTGTAATGATACCTACATGTCCCGGTACCTGAACTCTGGTCCATATATTCCACTATAGACGGCTGGAACTGGTTCGTAAAAACTCAAACCGCGAGGATCGTAAACGAACACTTTACTTAACAAAGTCGAACCGCTTCTCATGTAGGCTTGTAGAATAACCTAAAATGGTAGTTATATTAAAGGAGATATTGGAGCTTGGGAAACAGAAAACCGCAAGCGATAGCCCCCGTCACATATCCACTCCGGCGCCCGTACGGCGAGTAAAAACAGACAGATTGCCCCTGATCTGATCCCCGGGGAATGAAACCGTAGAAATGAAAATGAACATGAAAATGAAAATTGTAATGGACCCGTACTGTCTCTAAAACCCACGGCAAGCCGCTGGGTGGGGAAAATCGTACGTCGCCCGGTGGATATGTGACGGGGGCTTAACGAACGTGACGGATTTTTGCACAGATTCCCAAAAAATCGAGTAAATTGTCGGCAATGGGTCGTATTTCATACAGGCCTATAATTAGCCTACATAGCCTAGACCTAATCAGTGCTCACCAATTGGGATTATTTAGATGAATAATTGTTCAGTTTTCTGTATTACATGACTGGTTATGACTTACATTCGCCCCGGTGGATGAATTCGGCCTCCTGAGAGAAGACATCGAGTCGCTGGGACTTGATAGTGGTAGTGTAGTAAGCCTAGTATAATTGACGATATTTATACCTGGACCGTAAATAAGATAAAAGAACAAGTTGGCAGAATACTTGCAAGTGCCGACATCACTGACTCGAATACACAGAGTCACATTTGTGGGTGGCTGGGTTTTCTTTCCGATGAAACCATTTAATTCATTGATGCGCTCAGCTGTGAGACGGAAATCTGTTGAAAATTGATATTGACTAAACCTTGGAGGAAATTCCTCCAAGAATAAACTGAAGTATATATGATTTCGCAAAACAACTGTCCCGTGGGAGATTGTCCTCACAGGAAAGACATGCGTGCGCGCGGTATCCATTACCAACATGCCAAGCCCACGTTGCATGATTTCCCGCGCTTGGAGAACTTTCCTGCCACAAGTGATATAGTTAATTACTTTTCTTTAAAATTTCGCACCGACGAAAGAAGTGAAATTCGTCGCTTCGCAACTGAATACATGTATTTTGACAACTATCCTTAATTAAATCAAGTAACGCCCCATGCCAGAGACGATGCAACTTACCAAGAAACGATCCAACTATTAAAATCACCAGCATTTTTATTTTATGATTAGTCCCAAAGAACTTACGAAGCATCGCCCAAGAATACACGACAATATGGCACTTCATGCTCACACTATTAAGGCTAGGCGCACATGGACGGCAACTCCCGATGCGTTAGAGGTGTTTATCAAGTAGACTGACCCGGCTGAATGATGAATCCGGTAACATTGAGATTTGCGGTCAATTTGCGCAGCTTAACAGATACGAACCTTTGTATTCAGTTGCAGGTATCAATATTGGCCGGGGTTATTTGCACAGCAGCTATCCAAGGAAAATTCACCATTTTATATTATGGCATTAGTATGCATTCGATCAAGGCCAGTGAGCGACCTGGCACAGTGTGGGGGGCTACAGTGTGAAACATCTGCAGCCTCGATATCCTGAAAATACATGAAATAGGCCTATGGCTATTCTGTGATTATCAATATCAAATTGTCCATCTCCACCATTTCTCTGCCAGACTAGTTCCTGAGTTTGAAGTAACCAATGATTGGGGCCTGGACTGAACTTTGCTATTCTTGATAAAGAAGTGACTTCCTGACAGACGTTCTGTTAAGGGAGGTTCGACAGTGCATGTCCGTGTTTTGAACAACAAACATCATTTACCAGTACTACTTATTTATTACACAACTTAAAATCCACAATGTTGTCAAGCTGACCAAAATGAATTTAGTAGAAGGAGCCAAGACAAATTCCAGGAATTTAGCCCTTTATTACATTTCACAGTTAACCATCTGATTCAATGAATTGTAGAACATGCAGGGTAACATCCCTCTCCTTCAGTAGAATTTTTAAGGGGCAATATCCCTCCCCTTCAGTAGAAGCAGCCAGCAGTGCCAGCTCCATTTGAACTCTTCTAGCTTTGTACAAAAACACCACATCATTTTCTTCATTCATCGTTGTAACGAGTCTCTTTTCCATCTTGATTGAATCGATACTTATACTGTGCAGGGTGATATTCTTCTATAAACCTCTTATCATCTAGAACTCTTTGCAAGTGTTTCTTTTTTGTTTCTGGTTCTATCAAATACTTATGTTTTTCTGTGAATATCTGTCCTTCCACCCGAGGCTTCACAATAAATTCACCATTTTCTTTTAAAAAGGTATGTGGATAATCGGTTTCATCCTTTGGAAGTCCATAAGGAAATGTTATTGGTACGATCTTGATCAAATGTTTCACCTTCCGTAGATTTTCATTGTTGTATTCTGTGTTTTTGACAATTGCAACTTCACTTGGACCCTGAAAGAAAAAAAAGACAACATTCAATGCCAGCTGCATACAAACTAAGACCAGAACTAAGGTCAAAAGATAGCTCAAGTAACAGTTTGTGATGAGTCACTCAAACTTTTCTAAGTGTATTTTATGATACCCTTGGCTGACAGATGTCAGCATCAATTCCTTTAAGGAAAGACATATCAACAACTTACTTTAGCTTGTTTCTCCTCCAAACCAAAACGCTCCAATATGCGACGCTCCGCTTTCAGGGCACCCTTTAACGACTTCTTCAAGCGAGAAACTGCGAATAGCTTGGGTGGCTCACTAGGAGCTTCCTCCAATTCTCCCTACAATAAAACATTTTTTAAAATAATTCTGAATTTTCATCAATCTGTCTACATTAAAAGACTAGTACTTTCAGGATGAAGGCAGGGCTTAGTCCTATACATGTAGTGTCTTATTTTGTGACTTTCAACCATTACTCTCTAATGTTGTTCCACTTCCATGACTTTTACTTCACTGGTTTCCATCATCTAATACATCTTACCTTCTCTGACTTCTCCCTCTGTTCTTCCATCAGTGGCCTTGCCCATTCTAATTTACCCCTAGCTACTTCAGTAGGCTTTCTCTGCTGATGAATCCATGGCTTTGGACGCAAGTCTCCCAGGCATCGTCTCTGAGTTAGAAGCAACTTTGGCAAATTCTGCAGGAGGTCCTGAAAATGTCAATTTCAATTATCATTTAAGTAGGCCCTATCAATAACTTAGTGCGACTAGTGTATCATACGTCAACAGCATCCCAAACAGAAAATGGAGAGTCAAAAATGTGACAGACTTGGACTTGGTCATGTGGTGAGTACTAGGCCTATCAAGTATTATCTTAACGACAGGCAGAGGATGGAGTTGGGGCCTATTCATTCATTCATTCAGTGACAACATAGAGAGCACAGGGGCCTGTGATTCTCGAAAGTCGGGACCAGGATAAAAATGTACACAGCCGCCATGTGCATTGCTGTGCACTGACGGTACATTTTGATCCTCAAAATCTGACTTTTGAACGTGGTCCAGAAGCATCGACGATTATTAATCTTAATCGGCCTACTAGACTTATTCACTAAGTAAACAGTGTTCGTTTGGAGAGGTTCGTTCTTTTGTTTCACACAACTTTCCGCGGAAACACGAAGAAATCACGAAAGAATGAGACGAACCTTGCATTTGATGGAGGCAGCCATGTTGTCTGGTCTCCAATTTAGGTGGACAGTAAAGACCATAGGAGAAGCTGGTAGTGCGTAATAAAAACACGCTGTAAGATGTAAATATGGCTATCAGGATATAATTTGGGGGAGATGTTTCAGAGCTAGCCCCTTTTGATTGGAATATACTAGTCGAAAATATGTTAGATCAGTTTTATTTTAGCCTGACATTCACCGTGCCTGCCTGGCTGGGGCGTAAGGATACTGATTCTGGCGGAGTTAATGGCGGGCANGTGTCCATCGTTCATGTCATTATTGTATACCAAGCCACTGTTCTGTTGTCGACGTTACAATCAGGCCTAGGCCTAATCCACACGTATTATTGGCCTAGGCATACTCATTGGTACATGACATGTATCTCAAGCCGCCCGGCGGCTGAACCAACAATGACTGGTTCCGATTCCTCTGGGTCATGTGATGATGAGTAGCCTACTACTAGGCCTATCAAGTATTATCTTAAAGGCAGGCAGAGGATGTAGTTGCAGCCTATTCATTCATTCATTCAGTGACAACATAGAGAGCACAGGGGGGCCTGTGATTCTCGAAAGTCGGGACCAGTACCGTATAAAAATGTACACAGCCGCCAGTCATGTGCATTGCTGTGCACTGACGGTACATTTTGATCCTCAAATTTGACTTTTGAACGTGGTCCAGAAGCATCGACGATTATTAATCTTAATCGGCCTACTAGACTTATTCAATAAGTAAACAGTGTTCGTTTGGAGAGGTTCGTTCTTTTGTTTCACACAACTTTCCGCGGAAACACGAAGAAATCACGAAAGAATGAGACGAACCTTGCATTTCATGGAGGCAGCCATGTTGTCTGGTCTCCAATTTAGGTGGACAGTAAAGACCATAGGAGAAGCTGGTAGTGCGTAATAAAAACACGCTTTAAGATGTAAATATGGCTATCAGGATATAATTTGGGGGAGATGTTTCAGAGCTAGCCCCTTTTGATTGGAATATACTAGTCGAAAATATGTTAGATCAGTTTTATTTTAGCCTGACATTCACCGTGCCTGCCTGGCTGGGGCGTAAGGATACTGATTCTGGCGGAGTTAATGGCGGGCATTCCGTGTGATATTTGCATTGTGTAAGAAAAAATTGCAAGTAAAAAACATAAAAATCATAGGAATTTAATGAAAATCAAATATGATATTCACTAGACGTTCCCTATTTAGCCACAGTTCGTTGTTAACATTGTCTGCGAATGTGTAGTGCCAAATAAAATTGACGTGGTGGACCGAACTACTGAAGCTGTATAGTGAGACCTGAACAGACGCATGCGCAATGTAATTCATTCTGACAGCGCGCCATGTGCAAATCTCAATCATTTCAATCATCGTTCAACAGTCACTTTTTGCGATATATTCTTTAATAAAGTTCAGTTATGTAATGCCTGCGTGTTACCAGTAATAAGTACATCAATTACGTAGGGCCGAAGTAAAGAAAGCCAGTCAGACAGATAATATAATTGACGTGAGTGAGACGAATGCCGCAATGCGTCCAACTCAACATTGAACTATATATGGGCGGTCATTACCGCAAAAAAGGCACGTGGAGGCGAAAACAAGGACAGTAGTTACATGTAGAACGAGGACGTTATGTTGTAAAACGAAGACATTATGTAGTAAAATGAAGACATTCTGTAGTAAAACGAAGACATTATGTACTAAAATAAAGACGTTGTAATTTGAAACAAAGTCAAAGACCTCGTTACCCTTTCAAAACAAGAACATCCACACACCGTGCTTTAAGACCTAGCCTAGGCCCTATGTACGCGACGCGAAGACATCATACAACAGGAAGACATTATACGACGCGAAGACAACAGGTGGCGCTTGCGTTTCTTAAAGGGGACCTGTGCTGTTCGCTTTCGGACAAATTAGACAAATTTTAGGGAATTTTTACTGAGTTTGATTGGATGTTGGTAGTAGGCCTGTGGCTTTAGCCTTATCCATCTCTTTATCATTTTTATTTCATTTATAGAAAGATGCCGGAGCCGCATAAACCACAACACCAAACATGGAGGACGAACGTAAAACCATGGCTGTCGATCTGATCAAGAGATGTTGTCATGGAATCAACACCGAGTTTGTCTCTCGCAGGAAAGACCCGTCACCTGTTCTTGGATTCATTAACCCACATACACAGGAGGCAATATGCTGTAGGTTTTGCTTCATGGATTTGGTCCAATCATGAGATGTGGCTCAGGCTGGTTGTTTCATGTCAGAAGCAGTTTGCATGATTGCTTTTGACTTAAAGAAAACCTACCGGGTAATTTATTGAATGAAAATTGATTGGAAACTTGCCTATTACATTTTCACTACGTACTGTACATGTAGGCCTATTCTCCGATTGTTGATGGCTGGCATCCCTTTGAAATGAAAAAGAGGACAAAGCTTTTGAAATGTACATGTATTCCCATGACACAGAGATAAAAGATTGAATCTGACTCTGATTGAAACTTCTTAACATGAAGCTTCACAGTGTGGTAATTGCTTTGTTGTAAATTCCAGCATTAGGTCCTGCCTCACCAAATTGGTTTGAAGAAGCCTTGTTGTGGACCCCAAAACATGAGAAGGGATACATCACTCCAGTTCAGGTACTGAGACAAGTTAATTTTCAGTGTCATGATGGTGTAAATACTGTAAGATACTGGTTGAGAATTATTTCAAAAGGAATGATCTGCTATTGGGGTAAAGCTTTCTGTGTCTGCTGACGTTGAGTTGATCACACTCGACCTGTTTGAGGACTTCAGGTCTAGTCTTCATACAACCTGGAGTGAGGCCTGTCACTTGAATAGTGTGTTTTTATTTCAGCAATCCAATCTGACACTGACTCCTTCTCCTCCACTGTTCAGTCCTAACACTGCTGATGACGGCCTCAACAACAGACTTGCTGGACCTCCAGAAACACCTGTTGGTGAGTCAGTCCTAACAAACACAACTTTTAATCACAACTTATCCTTATCCTTAGATAAAGATACAGAGTGAGCAAGTGGAATTATTTCTTGTCAGTTGAGCATTTGGGACTGACCTTTATTTCATCGATATCGAAACCATTTCGGGAGGTATGCCATCTGGTAATGTCCATTTCATCATGACACCAGGGGTCTTCCTAATCAGGTGTAGGGGATGTAGGCCTAGATGACAAAATCCTCCGCAGTTCTAAGACTTGCAGTCTTTGTGGTAGTGTGTTACTAAGATGATGTCTTTAAACAACTTCAGCATGTATTCGTTTTTCTTCCAAATAGCTCTTGAGCCAGTTACTCCAGGATGCACAAGCTGCTCTCAAACAAAAGGTCCTCAGAGGTCATTCAAAGGTAGATCAAGCAGATTACAATCAGAGACATCTCTTGGCATTGAAAGGTAAACCAGCTAGCTATACAACTCAAAATATCTGAAGTCGGCCTGTTCAAATGGTGTGGAACCCAGTTGTCTTCATCTGCCTCTTCCACTTGACTTGGCATGAGGTGCGCTTCCTGAAAGAATTGCAGTTTTGAAGATTTCTAGTTTGATAGTGTACTGGTTATAGCCAATCTATGAACCCTGCGCTCTATCACCTGTGCATCAGAACTTAGTATGTTCCCACTGTCGCCTCTATGTTTTCAGTCCTTTCACCATCAGTCAGTTGCTGGTTGACACAACTGCTATTGGAAAGCATAGTACACCACACACGTTTGCCAAAAGTCTTGGAATTGACCCTGATACCTCACAGCTTTCATGGACTAGTTCATTAGCAACGCCACCAAGAAGTACAGCTAAGCTAAGTAAGTTCCTCTTGTGCAGCCAGAAGGAAGCAGTTATGTGCTGATATCTCCTTTTCGTGGGCATCTTCTTTCATGTTGATTCTTGATTTAAATCGTTTCAAATCTGTTTCACATTATCTTTACTTCTTCAATTCACAGCATCCTCAGAAGATGAGTCCGCAGCTGATGAACAGTTTAAGTGTGCAGTGGTCAGTATTTCTAAGCAAGATATTGTTGTGTTCGTTACTCAGATCCGAGAACACTTAATAACTCTGAACGATATATCTTCGTACAACATGTATTCTGATCATGATCTGTGAAATACAACTCGTCTCTCTGTCTTCCCTCTCTCTCTCATGGCGGGCGCGGGCTAACTCCCTGATGATTTATTCAGTCACTTGGAATACTGTTGTCGGCATTGGGCCAAAAATCAAATCTCTTTCCTTCCATTTGATTCGAATTGAACAGGTCCATGGCTCTAGTTATCACTGACAATGTAACTTACAGAAAGAAGCTCAAGCTTGAATAATAAGCTATCATCTCTTGATTCTTGCAGGGTCCGGCTCGTGTCTTGTTCAGCCCACAAGCTCAACACTCAGACGAAACGGATGTGGAAATGGAATCTCTGAACTTTACATTGGACCCATCTCACGATGAAAGTCCACGTGTGCAGAAGTCATCGCAGGTATCTCAAGAAACTGAACCTTTCAGTGTCGGTGAAGTCCTGTCACAGGATGAGAACGGGGAAAACCGGACATTCTGTAGCTCTGGTGGTATTGAATTCAGTTGTAAGCTATCAGGTAACATGAGTAGCCTTGGGCCGAGGACCAAGAGAACTATTGACGAGGAGGATGAAACAACATGTAATGAGGATCCACATGAAGTAGAAAGTGTCTCTGTTGGTGATTCTGAATCAACAAGAGGAGGTTCTGATTTCATTTCAAAGATTCGCGTGGACGACGTTGTTATTGGTCAAAGTGAAACTAAGAGTAAGAATTGTGATTCTGGTCAATCTGATCCACAAGTGCCTGATCAGTCGGACACCAAAAATGAGCAGGAAATGGCTGACAGGGCGGTCATACCAGGTCTTGATTCATCCCCGGCTGGTGAAGTGTTGTCCTTGTTCTTCAAGACACCACCAGAGGGAGTGCAGAGGCGCCTTCCACCGAGGAAGAAAAAGAGACTTTCCACCTTAGATATTGATGCTGGTGTAACTGAGACACATGAACTGACAACTGCACACTTGACTTTTGNTACAGGGTTCGTACAGGTCCTTGAAAACCTTGAAAAGTACTTGAAAAAAAAGTGACCTTGAAAAGCTATGGAAAAGTACTTAAAAAATGGAATAGCTGTAAAAATTCCTGGAAAAGTCCTTGAAAAATAAAAAGACATGCACCTTTGACATGCACGTTTGAGGTTTCGTTTTCTTGTGGCCTGTTTTCCGCTAGAGATGTTCTATTTTGATGTGAAAATTTGTGTATTTCTCCCTTGCTTTACAAGAATAAAGTCCTTGAAAAATCTCCAAATCATCCTTGAAAAGTCCTTGAAAAGTACTTGAAAAAAAATAGGGCCCAGGTGTACTAACCATGTCTGCTGACGTTGAGTTGATCGCACACCTGTATGAGGACTTCAGGTCTAGTCTTCATACAACCTGGAGTGAGGCCTGTCACTTGAATACACGTAGTGTGTTTTTATTTCAGCAATCCCACCTAACACTGACTCCTTCTCCTCCACTGTTCAGTCCTAACACTGCTGATGACGGCCTCAACAACAGACTTGCTGGACCTCCAGAAACACCCGTTGGTGAGTCAGTCCTAACAAACACAACTTTTAATCACAACTTATCCTTATCCTTAGATAAAGATACAAAGTGAGCAAGTGGAATTATTTCTTGTCAGTTGAGCATTTGGGACTGAGTAATGTCCATTTCATCATGACACCATGGGTCTTCCTAATCAGTTAGGGGTAGGCCTAGATGTCAAAATCCTCCGCAGTTCTAAGACTTGCAGTCTTTGTGGTAGTGTGTCATTCGGTGATGTCTTTTTCTATCACTCACCAACTTCAGCATGTATGTACATGTATTTGTTTTTCTTCCATACAGCTCTTGAGCCAGTTACTCCAGGATGTACAAGCCGCTCTCAAACAAAAGGTCCTCAGAGGTCACTCAAAGGTAGATCAAACAGATTACCATCAGAGACATCTCTTGGCATTGAAAGGTAAATCAGCTATACAACTCAAAATATCTGAAGTTTGGAACCCCTTTATCTGCCTCTTCCACTTGGCATGAGTTGAGCTTCCTGAAAGAATTACAGTTTTGAAGATTTCTAGTGTGATAGTGTACTGGTTGATAGCCGTTCTATGAACCCTGCACTCTATATCCTCAGCATCAGAACTTGCTACGTTCTTCATACTGATCTCACTGTCGTCTCTATGTTTTCAGTCCATTCACCATCAGTCAGTTGCTGGTTGACACAACTGCTATTGGAAAGCATAGTACACCACACACGTTTGCCAAAAGTCTTGGAATTGACCCTGATACCTCACAGCTTTCATGGACTAGTTCATTAGCAACGCCACCAAGAAGTACAGCTAAGCTAAGTAAGTTTCCTCTTGTGCAGCCAGAAGGAAGCAGTTATGTGCTGATATCTCCTTTTCATCGGCATCTTCTTTCATGTTGATTCTTGATTTAAATCGTTTCAAATCTGTTTCACATTATCTTTACTTCTTCAATTCACAGCATCCTCAGAAGATGAGTCCGCAGCTGATGAACAGTTTAAGTGTGCAGTGGTCAGTATTTCTAAGCAAGATATTGTTGTGTTCGTTACTCAGATCCGAGAACACTTAATAACTCTGAACAATATATCTTCGTACAACATGTATTCTGATCATGATCTGTGAAATACAACTCGTTTCTCTGTCTTCCCTCTCTCTCTCATGGCGGGCGCGGGCTAACTCCCTGATGATTTATTCAGTCACTTGGAATACTGTTGTCGGCATTGGGCCAAAAATCAAATCTCTTTCCTTCCATTTGATTCGAATTGAACAGGTCCATGGCTCTAGTTATCACTGACAATGTAACTTACAGAAAGAAGCTCAAGCTTGAATAATAAGCTATCATCTCTTGGTTCTTGCAGGGTCCGGCTCGTGTCTTGTTCAGCCCACAAGCTCAACACTCAGACGAAACGGATGTGGAAATGGAATCTCTGAACTTTACATTCGACCCATCTCACGATGAAAGTCCACGTGTGCAGAAGTCATCGCAGGTATCTCAAGAAACTGAACCTTTCAGTGTCGGTGAAGTCCTGTCACAGGATGAGAACGGGGAAAACCGGACATTCTGTAGCTCTGGTGGTATTGAATTCAGTTGTAAGCTATCAGGTAACATGAGTAGCCTTGGGCCGAGGACCAAGAGAACTATTGATGATGAGGATGAAACAACACGTAATGATGATCCACATGAAGTAGAAAGTGTCTCTGTTGGTGATTCTGAATCAACAAGAGGAGGTTCTGATTTCATTTCAAAGATTCGCGTAGATGATGTTGTTATTGCTCAAAGTGAAACCAAGAGTAAGAATTGTGATTCTGGTCGATCTGATCCACAAGTGTCTGATCAGTCGGACACCAAAAATGAGCAGGAAATGGCTGACAGGGCGGTCATACCAGGTCTTGATTCATCCCCGGCTGGTGAAGTGTTGTCCTTGTTCTTCAAGACACCACCAGAGGGAGTGCAGAGGCGCCTTCCACCGAGGAAGAAAAAGAGACTTTCCACCTTAGATATTGATGCTGGTGTAACTGAGACACATGAACTGACAACTGCACACTTGACTTTTGGTCTTAAACCAGAAGAAGCCTCAGTAGATGTGTCATCTGCTATGGTGTCAGAACGTTGCTTTCCCGTCACTCAGGGTATCGCCTCCGCCATTGAGGAACATAAGACTGGTCCCAATAAAACTGCTGAGTCTGGTTATGAAGCTGTGCTTCCTATGACAACTTCTACCCAAATACCAGCCAAGGACATTGGAGAGGACACAACAGATGAGGTCTGTGATACCTCTCATCTACGGAAAGAAGTCTTATTGAAGACACCAGACACCTTGGGTCACCCTCAGCAAATTTCAGACTCCATGAAAATCAACCGAGGGGATGATCTCTCCCAAAACTCTTTGTCTACTCTTCAGGCGATGTGGGGACAAGAGTGTCAAAAAGGTTCTGAGGACACGCCAGCTTCCGCTACCAAAGTCGATGTCAGGTCAGTCAAACTAGAATCAGAAGTATCATGTGTGGGTGCTCAGGGAGGTAATAATGTTGTGGGCACTCCTGGTGTGTCCAGTCCAGATGGTGCTCTGCTCTTCTCACAGATTTCCCCATCAACCCTTGAGGCTATCATAAACGAGACGGATGCTGTATCCAAGCAGCATTCCTTGACCCGTAATGACCAGGGAGTAAAGCAGGAGAAGGAACCAACTTACCGGTATCCTGGTGTTGATGGTACAAGTTCACATGAGATCAAGTCATCTTCCAGGAGTGTGCAGATATGTGGTGATGGACAGGGTGAGCTGGGTTGTGCATCCAGGTCGGTTGTTANTATCTCAAGAAACTGAACCTTTCAGTGTCGGTGAAGTCCTGTCACAGGATGAGAACGGGGAAAACCGGACATTCTGTAGCTCTGGTGGTATTGAATTCAGTTGTAAGCTATCAGGTAACATGAGTAGCCTTGGGCCGAGGACCAAGAGAACTATTGATGATGAGGATGAAACAACACGTAATGATGATCCACATGAAGTAGAAAGTGTCTCTGTTGGTGATTCTGAATCAACAAGAGGAGGTTCTGATTTCATTTCAAAGATTCGCGTAGATGATGTTGTTATTGCTCAAAGTGAAACCAAGAGTAAGAATTGTGATTCTGGTCGATCTGATCCACAAGTGTCTGATCAGTCGGACACCAAAAATGAGCAGGAAATGGCTGACAGGGCGGTCATACCAGGTCTTGATTCATCCCCGGCTGGTGAAGTGTTGTCCTTGTTCTTCAAGACACCACCAGAGGGAGTGCAGAGGCGCCTTCCACCGAGGAAGAAAAAGAGACTTTCCACCTTAGATATTGATGCTGGTGTAACTGAGACACATGAACTGACAACTGCACACTTTACTTTTGGTCTTAAACCAGAAGAAACCTCAGTAGATGTGTCATCTGCTATGGTGTCAGAAAGTTGCTTTCCTGTCACTCAGGGTATCGCCTCCACCATTGAAGAACATAAGACTGGTCCCAATAAAACTGCTGAGTCTGGTTATGAAGCTGTGCTCCCTGTGATAACTTCTACCCAAACACCAGCTAAGGACATTGGAGAGGACACAACAGATAAGGTCTGTGATACCTCTCATCCACGGAAAGAAGTCTTATTGAAGACTCCAGACACCTTGGGTCACCCTCAGCAAATTTCAGACTCCATGAAAATCAACCGAGGGGATGATCTCTCCAAAAACTCTCCGTCTACTATACAGGCGATGTGGGGACAAGAGTGTGAAAAAGGTTCTAAGGACACACTAGCTTCCGCAATCAAAATCGATGTCAGGTCAGTCAAACAAGAGTCAGAAGTATCATGTGTGGGTGCTCAGGGAGGTAATAATGTTGTGGGCACTCCTGGTGTGTCCAGTCCAGATGGTGCTCTGCTCTTCTCACAGATATCCCCATCAACCCTTGAGGCAATCATAAACGAGACGGATGCTGTATCCAAGCAGCATTCGTTGACCCGTAATGACCAGGGAGTAAAGCAGGAGAAGGAACCCACAACTTACCATGGCGATGGTGGTACAAATTCACATGAGATCAAGTCATCTTCCAGGAGTGTGCAGATATGTGGTGATGGACAGGGTGAGCTGGGTTGTGCATCTAGGTCGGTTGCTAATGTTACTCCAGTGAGATGGAAGAACAGTGATACACCTCTGTCTTCCAGGGATACCAGTCAGAAAAACTCTAAGGGATATGATGACAAGATTAAGGAACTGCATTCTGCTTTTGAACATGTTGAATGTGAAGAATCAAAGCCACTGGGAGCTTCAATATATCAAAATCAGCATGCTCCTGCCGCAGATGTTAGTAAACCTAAAGCAAGGAATATTCTGGGTAGGAAACGAAAGAAGTTTTCTTATCCTTCATCAAGTCAGATCACGGAGACTTGCCCTAGTAAGAAATTCTGTTTTGGTGCTGCTCAGAATACTGACGAGGTACCCAGGAAAGAGGGGCTTGGTGCCAATATGGAAGATACCAAAACTACCCCAATACGTGACATTGCTGATCATTCCAAAACAGTTACTGCCCTCCCTGAAGAAAGTATGAAATCATCCAGTACGCCAGATACTTCAGTGGAAAGAGTTGCAAGTCCATTGTCTTCTACAACAAAGAAGTGTCCTAGGCAGGCTGGGTTCACCACATTTTCAGCCTATGTCCAAACTTGTTCCGAAAAACAGTATCTCTGCCAAAAAGGAGCAACACAATTGGATGAAAATGGGAATGTTTCCTACAAGTCACCTGTTTCAAATCATGCTGATACGGGGAGAATGAAAGAGCAAAGGTTGTCTCCTCATTTAAACAAAGACAAAAACAACAGTGGGGCAGCAAAGTACCACAGTTCTGATGAAACAAAACTTCAAAAAGAGGTTGATGAAGAGTATATTGATAGGCCAGATTCTGTACCAGTCAAGGATGGAGGTATAAAAGCAGAACATGCTGGTCAAAGAATGTGTGGTGAAGCAGCTGCTGATGCTGTGTTGCAGAATAGGGGAAAGCCTGTAAAGAGACTGTCCCCCTCTGACAAACCAAGTTTTGGGGAATTCGCGACTGCAGGTGGGAGGCAACTTAAGGCGTCTGACGAAGCCTTGAAGTGGGCCTCAAATGTTCTTGATGAAATAGATGGACAAATCCTGGTTGATGGTGATAAAGGCAAGGTAGATGTGCTGAAAAACACTAAGAAAATCATATCCTCTGATGAAGTCACTCATAGAGGCTTCGCCACTGCTGCAGGGAGAAAACTGAAGGCATCTGACAAGGCCTTAGAGAAGGCTGCTAAACTTTTGGATGATGAGGATTCCCTTAGTGTTAAGGATAAGTGTGCTTCTCCCACCCATTCAACTTCTTTCATAGCCCTGGATTCAAAGGGGCCTGTTGGTAGTAGTAGTGAAGGAGAGACTCTTGGCATTGCCCTTCCCAGACGACATGAAATCAGAGATGAGGATTTGGCTTCATCCAAACTAGTGAATACTGTCGGAGTTCAGGGATTTTCTCTTGCTAGCGGTAAAGGGGTCAAAATATCTACAAAGCAGTTGAATAAGGCCAAGAAACTGTTTGACGATATTGATGAGGTGGGAAGTAAAGTTGATGCTAGTTTAGAATCAGTGCCAATCAGAATGAAATCTAGCACAGGAACCACGTTAGAAGTGAACGGTGCAGCCTCTGGGGATAAGGAGGGCAAGCAGGCAGGTTTTTCTCTTGCCAGTGGAAAAGGTGTACAGATATCTTTTGAGAAGTTGAAACGAGCCAAAAGTTTGTTTGATGATATTCAATGTGATGATGGAGTGAAAGATACAGCAGTGGTGTCTGAGAATAATCCAGGAGAGAAGAGACAGTCGCAGTGCTTGTTTGATAAGGAATTATGTGAGAAACGTTCTGACAATGCTGGGCAGTTTCATGCTCAATATGAGCAAAGTTCAGCTGCAAATCTTAGAGTTGAATCTATTCAATCAGCATCCGATGTGAAATGCTGTGGTTTTTCACTGGCCAGTGGTAAACAAGTGGAAGTGAGTGAAAAACTGTTAGACAAGGTGAAGAATCTGTTCGATGATGTTGACTGGGACGAAAATATTTTTACTGACGAGGCATCAGATGTTGTGGACGGCCCGCGTGCAGATGCCGTGGGTTCGATGTCGAAGTCTGGTAACGTTGTAGCCGGTAAATCTGGTGATAGTGTCAAAGGTGATGAACAAGGTGTTGGTGAGGATGTTGCCGACGAGGTTGAAGAAGAGTTGGTGGCTGAAGAATTCGAAGGCAATGATGGTGCTGACTTCGAGGGTTTCACGGACACCCAGATGGTACGACACATGGATCACACCCTGGACGACTTCACGGATACGCAGCTCTGTGCAGTGACAGAAAACACCGATGACTATTACAAGTCTCTTGTCGATCGTGAAGATGGACCTGCATTACCTGAAGTCAATAAAGTAAGGGACATTCACATGACAGACTCTATCAAGGCTGAAACAGATCCTAATCTTGTTGGTTCTGAAGCTGTTCCCGATGAGTTCCAATCTGGCTTCCAAACAGCCTCGGGGTATGCCCTAACTGTCTCCAGAAGTGCGTTACGGTCTTTTGAAGAATGTTTTGATAATCTTGAAGAGTTAGAACATTCCGCTTTGGATGGAGCAGCCTCAGTAACCTGCCATATGATAAAGCAAGAAGAGCCAGCTGACACAAAACAAGAAGTCGTATCAGATGTTGCCATATCGAAGGTTTGCAGTGAACCTCCAGCTTCTAGAGATAACCTTGAGCAGGTTGAAAAGAAACATATTGGAGATGGTGCATCAGTGCACACCAGCATGGAAATATGCGAAGGAGACTTTCAAGGTTTTAAGGGCTTTAAAACTGCCGGAGGGTCAAAAGTGAAGATATCAGAGAAGGCCCTCCAGTCAGCACGGGACAAACTTGCCGATTGTGAGGTAGAAACTCAACTTCCTACTAAAACCAAAGGTGGATGTGAGGGGGCCAACCTACAAGGGTTTGGAGGGTTCATGACAGCTGCAGGGTCAAAAGTAAAGATCTCGGAGAAGGCCCTCCAAACAGCCCGGGACAAACTTGCAGATTGTGATGATGAAGAAGGTCCGCTTCCTTCTAAAGGAAAAGATAGTTGTGAAGCGGCCAGTCTGAAAGGATTTAGAGGGTTCATGACAGCTGGGGGGTCTAAGGTAAATATCTCGGAGAAGGCCCTCCAAACGGCCCGGGACAAACTTGCAGAGTGTGATGTAGAAAGTCCAGTTCCCTCTAAAGCTGAAGATGGATGTGAAGGGACCGATATGAAAGGGTTTGGAGGGTTCATGACAGCTAGAGGGTCTAAAGTAAAGATCTCGGAGAATGCCCTCCAAACAGCTAGGGACAAACTTGCAGATTGTGATGAAAAAGGCCTGTTTCCTTCTGAACGAAAAGATAGTTGTGAAGGGGCCAGTCTGAAAGGGTTTGGAGGGTTCATGACGGCTGAAGGCTCTAAAGTAAAGATCTCAGAAAAGGCCCTTCAGTCGGCCAGAAACAAACTTGTAGATTGTGACGAAGAAGGTCTGCTTCCTTCTAAAGGAAAAGATAGTTGTGAAGGGGCCAGTCTGAATGGGTTTGGAGGGTTCATGACAGCTGGAGGGTCGGAAGTAAAAATCTCAGAGAAGGCCCTCCAGACGGCCAGGGACAAACTTGCAGAGTGTGACGTAGAAAGTCCACTTCCCTCTAAAACTGAAGATGGATGTGAAGGGACCATTGTGAAAGGGTTTGGAGGGTTCATGACGGCTGGAGGCTCTAAAGTAAAGATCTCAGAAAAGGCCCTTCAGTTGGCCAGAAACAAACTTGTAGATTGTGACGAAGAAGGTCTGCTTCCTTCTAAAGGAAAAGATAGTTGTGAAGGGGCCAGTCTGAATGGGTTTGGAGGGTTCATGACAGCTGGAGGGTCGGAAGTAAAAATCTCAGAGAAGGCCCTCCAGATGGCCAGGGACAAACTTGCAGATTGTGACGTAGAAAGTCCACTTCCCTCTAAAACTGAAGATGGATGTGAAGGGACCAATGTGAAAGGGTTTGGAGGGTTCATGACAGCTGGAGGGTCTAAAGTAAAGATCTCAGATAAGGCCCTCCAGACGGCCAGGAATAAACTTGCAGAGTGTGAGGTACAAAGTTCACTTCCTGCTAAAACCCAAAAGGAATGTGAGGAGGCCAACCTGTCAGTTCAAGGGTTTGGAGGGTTCATGACAGCTGGGGGGTCTAAAGTAAATATCTCCGAGAAGGCCCTTCATACGGCTCGAGACAAACTTGCAGAGTGTGATGTAGAAAGTCCACTTCCCTCTAAAACCGAAGGTGGATGTGAAGGGACCAATGTGAAAGGGTTTGGAGGGTTCATGACAGCTGGAGGTTCTAAAGTAAACATCTCGGAGAAGGCCCTCCAGTCAGCAAGGAACAAGCTCGTGGAGTGTGAACTACCCGATTCATTGCCCACTGTAGCCAGTGGTGAGATGAACTCAAGACAGTTTGGAGGCTTTACAATGGCGAGTGGTTCAAAGGTGAAGGTGTCAGAGGAAGCACTTCAGATAGCGAGAGATAAGCTTGGTGAAGGTACTGATGATGATTCTGTCTTGGACGACTTTTCTCTTATTGAAAGTTTGAGAATGACTGAGGATGCCAGTGAATTGAAAAAAACGGATGTCTGCACCGTGACGATTCCCAATAACTGTGTAGCTCAAAAACTGGGATTCATTCGAGGTGCTAAGATTATACAAGCTGTGTCGTTTGATGATGGTGACCCGAAGGAAAAGAAACCCTCAAAAAATAAAATGATGCAAGCTGCAGCCTCTCATGATGTCACAAGTCAACATGCAGTGGTTGAGGAGAGGAAGTCAGACCAAGGATCACCGATGGTTGGGGTATCTATAGGAAGGAGAGATCCAGTGAAGTCAACTCCTGAAGGTGTGTAGTTATTAATCGTAAGTTTGGAGAACAAGCTTCACAGTTCACAGATGCCAATCAGTTTTTTGCCGTAAACTGTCTGCAGATTACTGATAGATACATATCAATATCGTCTTTTACAGGAACACTCTGTGATCAGCTACCAACTGTGGGACATTCTCGCTGTTCAGTTCTGACGACTCCTCATGGTGACAAGAACTTCAAGAAGTATGACTCGTAAGTGTGTGCTGGTGTTAGCTTCCTGTCTAAATTGTTCCATGAGTTGTCAATACATTACTCCACTCTCCACTTTCATCATACTAACTTACCTGTTCCATCCTTTCTACAGATCCCAGCAAACCAGCTTCAAGCCACACAACTTGCCGACTTCCAAACATCCAACATCTTTCATCACTCCAACAAAGAGTGCCACAGCAGCGATCTCCAAGGCCACACCGTCTCCAGGTTTGGCCAATTCCTTCAGCACTCCATATAAGAAACCTCAAGACAGGAACTTCTCAACGCCATTCAAGGCAACACCAGAGGGCAGTTTTAGGACCCCATTCAAAGATACGCCCAAGAATAACACTGATTCTAAGTCATCACCTGTGCTACCACAAACTGGGCCAGTGAAACGGAAGTCGTTAGATTTCTCTGACAGCCCTAAACCCAAAGAAGCTTCCCCCAAGGTTACCCAAGTGGTCTCAGATGTGACTAGGACAGATCTCTCTGCTGATGAAAGGTTTGTGTTCCACTCCTCACCAACTTGACTCACTTAGGCTGAGTATCCGTAGGCTGTTCCCTTGTAGCGTTCCCTTGATCCTGAGCCATTGGGGCAATGAGATCTGGCCTTATGCCCTATATGGAAATGGCCAGTAAGCAAATCAAAGGTTCATTCTCTCTGTGATGCATCACAATGTCACAAGCGAACAGGAAACAAGAAACATGCCACAAGGAAACAGCCTATTTATACATGCCCTTATGTGTCTTGATCAAAAGGCATTCTGGGTTGAATGTTGATGCTGTTCCTCCTACTCTGCTGTGGAGTATGTTCATGTTATGAGCTTCCTAATTCCAGGTCAGAAGATCAAGTCCAGTCCAAGTTTTCCAAAGAGACCATTGAAAGCCTGACCCTGGCCTGGCAAGAGGAAAGAATGGCACAAGAGTTTACCATAAGGAAGAAGAAGAAACAAAAGATTCATGCCATTCCTGGCAACCTGATTGAGATGAGGACCTCTGGTGATCCATCGCGGGTGAAGATGAAGGATGCTGTGCAGGGCGGCATGCCGGGAGAATTCTCAAGACACCAGGTGAGTTCTGTGTTGCTCTCTGATCCGCACTCTATCTATGACTAAGTATTGCACCAATTCCACCCATGATTCTGTCCCCTGAGGAAGACAAAAGGTGCGTACCCATGGAAGAGTTTCCTCACATCAGTTGGCTCTCTATGGGCAATTGAACTATGCCATGAGCAGTTGTCAGTGTCATTGGTCTTGGCATAAGCCATACGGAAAC
Organism: Notospermus geniculatus; assembly: GCA_002633025.1. Lineage (NCBI taxonomy): Eukaryota > Metazoa > Nemertea > Pilidiophora > Heteronemertea > Lineidae > Notospermus > Notospermus geniculatus. The sequence goes on along the minus strand of NMRB01000019.1, from coordinate 567,427 downwards.
AAACAACGGTGAATTGCCCATTGAAAGCCAACATCTGCGAGAAAACTATCCCATGGATAGGCGCCTTAATAAAAGTCGAAACAATGGGATAAGTTTATTGTACACACAACTACATTTCTGTTTCTTTTAACTTGCTATTGTTGAAGTTTCCTTACATTTTCCAGCTTCATCAACTTGGTGTAAGCAACAACACCATTGCTGTAACGGCTAAAACGGCTGGCGATTTCTCCTTCAACATCCTGGAGTTATTCAGTGAAGGTGTCTTGATGCAGCATCCTGTTTTAGTGGTTGGAGATGGGGCAAGGCTTGTGCCTAATGACCAAGGAATGGCTGGGAAGGCGGAATTTGTCAGGTTAGTGTTAGGCCTGTCTAATTCGTGGAGGTTATTTTGTCACAATTTTCTATCCCTAAGAGAACAATGTTCAGATACCTTGATTTCAAACCTTTGTTTTAGTGCCTTCCTCTCCATGCCTGGTGTTGACCCTAACCTGATCACCGACTCATGGCTGTGTAACCATTACCGGTGGATCGTCTGGACGCTCGCTGCCATGGAGGTCTCCTTTCCATATCACTTTGGTGGTCGGTAAGTACCTAAATCCTCTTCCATATTTTCTAAATGATTGATGACTGAAGTTGTGGTTACATTAAGTGTCGTTGATAAAAGTGCTTCAAGAAGGAAGACCAAGTCCTCGAGTATACAAATGGCCTTTGTTTTATTTGCAATATAATAGACAAATAATACTGCCAGACTTAGATACTTCCTGGACCTAATATCGAGCTGGAATGTTAAGCTACTAGGTGTGTTAATTCTTTCGTTTCTGTTGTTTTAGGTGTCTTACTCCAGAGCAAGTCATACTGAGGATGAAGTACCGATATGACAGAGAAGTCGATCGATGCCAAAGGTAGGACACATTTCAAAACATTAGCTATTCCTGAACACTCTCATTTCTACACATCTTCATTTCTTCTATCATCGACTAAAGAACCATAACAGTATCTAGGCTTAGGCCTATGGACATTTGCAAGTTCTTGCAACTGCCATTTAGCCCTACAACAATGTTTAGCAATGATCTGTCTGCTGTATGAGTTGGCTGTGACATTTGTAAGTAATCCTCACTGATGGTTGTTTTAGGCTAAACAGGCAGTTGTGAAAATTCACTATAATATATCACAGTATGGGCTTCTATTAATATCACAGAAAATAATGAGTGAATCATGTCCTGCACGCAGATTACATTCATCTTTTGATTTGTAATATATTGATGTGCTGCCGCACAAATACATGTATAAGTTTTACTAGAATGAACAATAAACGGCCATCATAAGAGTTTCTGCTTTTTGGGTAGCTGCTGTGATACTCCAAGTATACTTAAATTGAGTCAACATCCTTGCTGTTGGAGGCCTAC
>NMRB01000019.1:545017-564781 GCA_002633025.1 Notospermus geniculatus | reverse complement strand
TGTCACAAGTCAACATGCAGTGGTTGAGGAGAGGAAGTCGGACCAAGGATCGCCGATGGTTGGGGTATCTATAGGAAGGAGAGATCCAGTGAAGTCAACTCCTGAAGGTGCGTAGTTATTCGTAAGTTTGGAGAACAAGCTTCACCATTCACAGATGCCAATCAGTTTTTTGCTGTAAACTATCTGCAGATTACTGATAGATACATATCAATATCGTCTTGTTTACAGGAACACTCTGTGATCAGCTACCAACTGTGGGACATTCTCGGTGTTCAGTTCTGACGACTCCTCATGGTGACAAGAACTTCAAGAAGTATGACTCGTAAGTCTGCGCTGGTGTTAGCTTCCTGTCTAAATTGTTCCATGAGTTGTCAATACATTACTCCACTCTCCACTTTCATCATACTAACTTACCTGTTCCATCCTTTCTACAGATCCCAGCAAACCAGCTTCAAGCCGCACAACTTGCTGACTTCCAAACATCCAACATCTTTCATCACTCCAACAAAGAGTGCCACAGCAGCCATCTCCAAGGCCACACCGTCTCCAGGTTTGGCCAATTCCTTCAGCACTCCATATAAGAAACCTCAAGACAGGAACTTCTCAACGCCATTCAAGGCAACACCAGAGGGCAGTTTTAGGACCCCATTTAAAGATACGCCCAAGAATAACACTGATTCTAAGTCATCACCTGTGCTACCACAAACTGGGCCAGTGAAACGGAAGTCGTTAAATTTCTCTGACAGCCCTAAACCCAAAGAAGCTTCCCCCAAGGTTACCCAAGTGGTCTCAGATGTGACTAGGACAGATCTCTCTGCTGATGAAAGGTTTGTGTTCCACTCCTCACCAACTTGACTCACTTAGGTCGAGTATCCACAGGCTGTTCCTGTTCCCTTGTTCCTGAGCCGTTAGGACAATGAGACCTAGCCTTGTGCCCTATGGGGACGGCCAGAGTAAGCAAATCGCAGGTTCATTCTCTCTGTCTGTGATGCACAGCATCACAAGCGAACAGGGAATGAGAAACATGCCACAAGGAAACAGCCTATGGATACACGGCCTTATGTGTCTTGATCAAAAAGCATTCTGGGGTGAACTTCGATGCTGTTCCTCCTACTCTCCCGTGAAGTATGTTCATGTTATTGATGAGCTTCCTAATTCAGGTCAGAAGATCAAGTCCAGTCCAAGTTTTCCAACGAGACCATTGAAAGTCTGACCTTGGCCTGGCAAGAGGAAAGAATGGCACAAGAGTTTACCATAAGAAAGAAGAAGAAACAAAAGATATGTGCCATTCCTGGCAACCTGATTGAGATGAGGACCTCTGGTGATCCATCTCGGGTGAAGATGAAGGATGCTGTGCAGGATGGCATGCCGGGAGAATTCTCAAGACACCAGGTGAGTTCTGTGTTGCTCTCTGATCCCCTCTCTATCTATGACTAGGTATTGCACCAATTCCACCCATGATTCTGTCCCGTGAGGAAGACTGAAGGTGCGTACCCATGGAAGCGTTTCCTCATGTCAGTTGGCTCTCTCTGGGCAACTCAACATTGTCATGAGCAGTTGTCAGTGTCCCTGGTCTTGGCATAAGCCATACGGAAACAAACAACGGTGAATTGCCCATTGAAAGCCAATATCCCTGGGAAGACTATCCAGGGTTCTCCACTAGTGTAACAGAACGGGCGTGATGCCTGTTCTAAAACACAGGATTGATCTCAGTGCCCGGGTAAAATTCCGCCGCCCGGTCTAAAAAAATTGCCGCCCGGTCAAAATCATTCACTTTAAATAACACTGAGGTTTTCCAAGCACCGACAGGAGCTAGATTTGTGTTCCGAAATGCCGGGAAATCGCATTTCAGGGCTTCTAGATTGCAAATTTTTCTGGGGGAGGCCTCCTCCAGACCCCCCGAGGACGCGCGTGCGGCAGCGGCTTCCGATATCAGTAATCATGTGACGTCACCAGTGCCCGGTCTGTTTCAAACCCTGTGGAGAACCCTGCATCCCGTGGATAGGCGCCTTAATAAAAGTCGAAACAATGGGATAAGTTTATAGTACACACAACTACATTTCTATTTCTTTTAACTTGATATATATTGAAGTTTCCTTCCATTTTCCAGCTTCATCAACTTGGTGTAAGCAACAACACCATTGCTGTAACGGCTAAAACGGCTGGTGATTTCTCCTTCAACATCCTGGAGTTGTTCAGTGAAGGTGTGCTGATGCAGCATCCTGTTTTAGTGGTTGGAGATGGGGCAAGGCTTGTCCCTAATGACCAAGGAATGGCTGGGAAGGCAGAATTTGTCAGGTTAGTGTTATCCCTGACCCCATGCCTCTCCGTGTTTCTAATTCGTGGATGTTATTTTGTCACATTCACAATATTCTATCCCTAAGAGCACAATGTTCAGATACCTTGATTTCAAACCTTTGTTTTAGTGCCTTCCTCTCCATGCCTGGTGTTGACCCTAACCTGATCACCGACTCATGGCTGTGTAACCATTACCGGTGGATCGTCTGGAAGCTTGCTGCCATGGAGGTCTCCTTTCCATATCACTTTGGTGGTCGGTAAGTACCCAAATCCTCTTCCACATTTTCTAAACCATTGATGACTGAAGTTCTGGTTACATAAACTGTCGTTGACAAAACTGCTTCAAGTAGGAACACCAAGTCCTTGAATACAAATGACCTTTGTTTTATTTGCAATAGACACCTAATACTGCCAGACTTACTTAGATACTTCCTGGACCTGATGTCAAGCTGGAATGTTAAGCTAATAGGTGTGTTAATTCTTTCGTTTCTGTTGTTTTAGGTGTGTTACTCCAGAACAAGTCATGCTGAGAATGAAGTACCGATATGACAGAGAAGTCGATCGATGCCAAAGGTAGGACACATTTCAAAATACCGTAGTAGCTATTCCTGCATCCTGAACACTCTCATTTCTACACATCTTCATTTCTTCTGTCATCTACTAAAGAACCATTACAGTATCTAGGCTTATATAATAGGCCTATGGACATTTGCAACTTCTTGCAACTGCCATTTAGCCCTACAACAATGTTTAGCAATGATCTATCTGCTGTATGAGTTGGCTGTGACATTTGTAAGTAATCCTCACTGATTGTTGTTGTAGGCTAAAGAGGCAGTTGCGAAAATTCACTATAATTTATCACAGTATGGGCTTCTATTAATATCACAGAAAATAATGAGTGAATCATGTTCCGCACGCAGATTACATTCATCTTTTGATTTGTAATATATTGCTTTGCTGCCGCACAAATATAAGTTTTACTAGAATGAACAATAAACCATCATAAGAGTTTCTGCTTTTTGGGTAGCAGCTGTGATACTCCGAGTATACTTAAATTGAGTCAACATCCTTGCTGTTGGAGGCCTACCGCTGTCCTGAACACAATATTATCAGCTGCTCAGTTCAGTCAGCTACAATCACAGCTGTTTGAGGCCTACCGGTACTACTACACTCAACATAAGCAACATCCTCAGTTCAATCAGCTACATGTACAGTCACAGTTGTGCAAGGCCTCTGCTGTCCTGAACACAATAAGCTCATTCACAGTTCCGTCAGCTACAATCACAGCTATTCGAGGCCGACTGCTACCCTCAACAATGCTACATCCTCAGTTACATGTAAGTCAGCTACAATCATAGCTATTCGAGCCCTACCAATATCCCTGTCCTAAACACAACATTATCAGCTCCTCAGTTCAGTCAGCTACAATCACAGCTGTTCGAGGCATACTGGTTCCCTCAACAAAGCTACAACCTCAGTTCAGTCAGCTACAATCACAGATGTTTGAGGCCTACTGCTGTCCTCAACAATACGTAGCAGGGGGTGTTTATAGGTCTTCATCATCACATCCAGGTAGCTGCGGTCAATACGTGACCCTAGTAGAATCAATTCTCGTAACCTCCTGTTGATGGATAATGCTTGACTGAGCTGAATACAGCCGTCGTGGGTGAGCTCGTTCCTGCTCAAGTCAAGTAGACGTAGATGATGGTTGAATTTGAGAGCCTCTGAAAGAGCGATCTCTCCTGGTTTATCAATGTGTGTCTCCCTAAGTATTAATTCTCTTAGGGATTGATTGGACCGTAGGCCCTTCATGATGTACCTAAAGCACATGCCCGCAAGGTGGACGTTTGTGAGGTTGAGAGTGATCAAGGCCCGGGTATGGTCCAAGTGATACGACAGCTCCTGGGAAGTGACCGGGTTGAAGGTACAACCTGTGAGATCAAGATCTTCAACGCTGAGGGGAACACCGTGGATCACACTGTTCACTAACATCGGGGCGTGGCAGTCATATAATGTCACCTTCTTGACAAACTTCATGTTCTTGCAGGCCTGTAGAAGGTCAGCTCGGACAGTCGCTGGCGTCTTACACATGTCACTGTTACTGTACATATCCACCAGTTTAATGCACTCAATCGCTACATTGCCTTGGAATAAAACGGATAAGAATTGAGCAAACAGGTTGTCCGTCTTCCATTCAACTTTGAGGTGATTCACCTGGTAGTTAGTGTGCATTGCCTTGGCAAGCAGCATCATGGCTCTTTCGCTCATGTCAGTCTGACAGTCGAACAAGATTTCTAGGAGTCTTGGCCCGTATTTGTTTATCTTGATGAGCTTTGCCAGTCCAAGTATCATGTTTGAATAGGTTACACCGCTGCTACAAAGGATCAGCTTCTCAGGCAGTGACTTTGATATGGCCTCACACATGTCATCTCGGCCGTTCATCTCATACAGACACTCAAGGCTCAAGCTGAAGTCTCCAATTCTTCCCTCAGATATCCCCAAGACCTCTCCTCTCTCGTTCCACATGAAGCAGATCTTTCTGCAACGTTTAAGATTCTCCTCTGCCAGATTTGTCACAAGCAATTTCAAAGGTTCCGTGACCTTGTTCTGTCGGCGTAAACCGCAAACGTAGCGACAGATATCATAGAACCAGGAATCGGTGACGAGGCGGTCGCAGTACTGCTGGAATTCTGTCACCCCCATTTCCTTGAGGTGAAGACTTGCCAGAAAGTCCTGTAAAGCTTTACAGATGAACCCACAGGTGGCTTCATCGTGCCTCTTATTGAGTAACCCAAACCTGTACATGTAGTTGTTGTCAAATTCATTCTTGAGTCCGTCGCATGAGAGAATCCTAGTGTGGGTCATCGACGCTTGTAACGCAGCCTGTTGTATGTGCTGAAGTGATCTCAATGCTAAGTTCCTCATTTCTCGCGTTGGTCCGCTGTGTTTGAGTTTGATGGAGTTCACAAACTGTTCCAAGAGGATTGATTCAGTTACAATGGTAGACAAGTCAACTCCGTTGGTTGTAGCTAATGTACATAGACACAAACAAAAGAAGGGTTTCACGGCGAGTTCGCGGAGGATATCAGTTTGTAAAGCTTGGAACAAGGTAGAAACTTGGTCTAGCGGTGCGTTGGTCAGTTCCATGTAGAGGCGTACTAAGTCAGTAATGTTATGCCGCCTCAACCCTAACAGGCTATATCGCTCCTGGAAATGACTGAACATTGTGGGTGTGGAGCTAGACGTCATGAGGATGGAGCAGTTTGGTAGCATCCTCCTCATGGTAATCTGGTTCACTTCGTCGTTATCATTGTCAGCATTATCGGCATTGTAGTCATCAAAGATAAAAAGGATATCACGCTGATTGGCTTCGATCATCTGCCAGAGTTCATCCCTCTCCATCAATAACTGCTCATCAAACTCTTCATAGATGTGATCCTTCAGTGAGCCTTTCATTTTGGTCAAGTCGACGTAGAAGACAAGACCGAAGAGGTTGTGAAGGAAGATGTTGTCGGTGAGCCAATCATATACAAGCCGTTTGCATAGTGTTGTTTTTCCTGAGCCACTTTGGCCGACTATGAGGATGGACTGGGGATCATCTGATCGGAAGAGGTTCTGTAACATCACAGAATGTCTGAAAGAAAGAAGGCAAGATCTTGTACCTGGTGTTGGAGGAAAGGAGGGGCACAGCGACCACGTCCTGAGGTCATCAGTGGTTCATGCGCTTGCTCCCTTCATCAGTGCGCACAAACCGTGTTGATATTGAAGGGGGTGAGTGCTATGAACCACTGACATCAGGATGTAGTGAACACCGCTGGAGGCTGAAGTTGAATGACATCTTTAGTTGGGGTATGTTTGGGACGCATGGACAACCTCTAAGCAAGAGAACTACCATAGGAATTCTTACCCGTTTGCATTGATGAACTGCTGCTGAACATAGAAATCCCTGATGGAGTGTTGAATGTTTTCGATCCAGGGGACGGCCCTCCATCTTGAGCACATATGCTTTTGGTTTGTCTGTAACATCTCTATCATGCGCAGTAGGCTATCTATGAGAGAGAAATATAACCACATCAGGATTGAGTGTAATTCGAGTTCCATTTGAGGTTGAAGCTACTAGCTGTACACAGTTCTAAGCCAGGGAATATTTCATGGTTGTGACCAATCAAGTCTGGTGCGCAGAGGTGTACAAAGGTCAGGTCAACCAGACCTGAAATTCATATCTTGAAACCCCAATGAAAGGCGAACACTCAGAAGTCAATAGTCAGGTCGGCATTGTGAGCGGTGTGACCGAAGGAGTCAAAAACAGCAAAGCAGTGCAATGACATTTCATTACGATGTCCTGACAAGTTGTACCAACTGTTTGAATAATTTGTCTTGTTTCTTACCTGGTTTTTCATCAGCCAATTCCTTCTTCAACCCGTTGTATGTCTTACTCATCATCTCATACAAATGGGAATGTTTGAACCTGATGGCTTTGGTGAATTGTAGATAGGCGTTGGCAGGTTTTCGAAGTAAGATACTGATGAGGGCATCCATGCGTTGTCTGTTCTTCTCTTTACAATAGATGGCGTTCTGTTCTTCATGCGTCAGGGTCTCACTCTTGACGAGTTGTTCGATGATGTCTGTCACCTTGACGTTGGTGATGAGGGGCTGGTAAAACCTCTGCAGTGTTTCGTGTTCTTCTCTTGGTAATCCTGAACACAGAGGTCATGTTTGTATTACTATTCGACAAGCCCGGTGGTTAGTGTGCATGACTAACAAACTGTGCAGTGGGTCGGCGCGAGTTCGAATCCGGGCAAAGGCATATACACAAGAGGTGAAGAGGGTCCATTGGATGGGACTAAAAGACGTGGTCGCTTGTACCCAAGTGTCTATGCCAGGGCAAGTACTTCCCCATACAGGCAGACTGTAGCCTGTCATGGACTCTAGGTACTTTCGCCAAAAACCCAGAAGAAGGGTTATGATGCCGTGCAATGATCACAACAATCAACAGTATATCTTGTTGTGAACTTACCCCCATCAATTGCCTGTAACCTTGCTCTCCGCAGACGACTGCTACTCTGCCTCTGAGCTGGTGTGATACTCATTTGTGACCTTCGTATGGCATCACTCCCGATGCTCTCTCTGTATTTCCTGGTGTTTAGTTTCTCCTGCCACTTTTCGCACTCCTTCTCATGCCAAGTCTTCAGTCGACTGATCCATAACCGCTGCGTCTCTTCAGACATCTCCTCCCTATAGATCTTATCTGCCTTCGGTAGACACTTCTCTCCACCCAGCTCCACCAGAGTTCCGAGGACGACAGGCCAATATTCCAACGCTTCTTCATCGGACATCTCACTCTTCCGCACAAGTCCCCTTCTCGTAGCATTCACACGAGCAATATTTCCTGAAATACTGTAGTCCCGTTCTTCTGGCATTTGATTCCATCCATGAGGATAGGGGGCGCTTAAATGGCAGATCTCCCTCAGCAGGCTAGAGAGTAGCATCAGATCGTAATGTTCTGAAGACATCTGTTTCTTGTTCTTGGGATAGATCATCTTCCACTGGTGATCATCAAGGATTCCCCTGGCGTGGAGCAACTGGAAACGGTTCTTCATATTCCTTGTGGTGAGTTTATCAGCCAGAATTAAGGGTGGGTAGATCTTGTTGAAGGTCTCCCTCATGGCTATCTGGCTGCCCTCCACCATCAAGCAGCAAAGTTTACTGTACCACTTAGACGATCCGGATGATGGGAAGGTCACCTTCTTTTCAGCCATCTCCCCTGACTGAAAAATGTGGACAAAATATTGTAACCCCTGAGATAACTAAACTACATTTTTAGCAACATTGACTGTTTCTGGCCGTTTTTGAGTATATTCACCACCAAGATTGGTCTGGTACCTACGGTTACATTCTCGACTTGGCCGCAAGAACACAGATGCCTTATCTTCCTCAGAGTCCTTCTCCTCGGTCAACTTCAGCTAATGTTCCTTACTGTAAATTGGTCCACGTGAGGTTTAATTATTGATGTGAATGACTATTTCGTAACTGTTACTTTCCATCCAGTTGCTGTACATAACAAGTTCAACCCTTACTGACTTGATAATGATAATGGACTAGTACTACTAGTACTAGTAGTAGTAGCTACCAACAAAATTCCTTTATACTCTGTTCAAAACATGTTATACGCATGTGACATTTTTGTGAGTTTTTGGAAGCAGGCACCATGAGAAGCCCCAGGACACCCTCCAGGCAGAACTGCAGTGTTTGATACTCTCTGGGACTGAGTGCAGATCGCAAGTTTTCTAATCATTTAGTTTCATAGTTGGCCTATAGAGGATACTAGATTTCCATGATATGTGAACAGCCTACACTACTTGCTGTCATTTTGTCTTGTTGTCTCTGTGTTTTCGTAACATAGGCCTTTAGATATGTTACTATCATTCTATTTAGAGATTAAATATTTGAGAATGACCAACTCGTGTTGACAAGCACTCTCACTCCTTGCCTAATAATGAAATAAATGTTTTTCCTACCAACTGCTTTACCAACTTAAATATTCCTGTGCTTGAATAAGCAAAAGACATGTTTCAGCGATATATTGTCACCTTAAAGTACTCCAACCTTTGAAACACTTACAAAGTATGGCCGTCTGTGAAAGATTTATTGTTGGCAGTGTTAACCCTCCAAAGATGGTTGACTTCACTTTACCTCACTACTGCCGCTGGTGTATTCTTTCCGGACAGTAGAACTACTCGGTCCTTTCATGAGCCACAGGTCAAGCCTTCTGTTATTACAGTCTACAAAAGATCTCTTTTGGCTGGCTGGGATGAGGCAAAGACTACCCATAGTCTCATCCTCAACTTTGGACCATCTATATTATCATTTCAGGTCAGCTTTGAAGAAGATCTATGAACGAGATGACACCCCAACAAAACGTATGGTGCTGTGTGTGGCAGGAGTTTTGTCACTGCCAGAGAATAACCCTCTAGGAGGCCAGGTACAGTCTGTTGGTTCTGTCCAGCTCATGCAGGAAAACCCACCAAAAAAGCACCTTAAGCCAGGCCAAGTTTTTGATTTCACCCAGTGGGCCATTCTTGGGACCTAAAAACTCTTCCAGTTGATGTATCCCAACAGCCATAAATGTTTCTGGGCCGTATTTTAGAACGTTCCTTGACATTAAGGTCCACCTTAAATCTGTTGTTCTCGATGGTTTTACAATAGACTTAAGGTCAACCTTAACGTTAAGGAATGTTCTAAAATACGATCCTCTGTCTCCTTTCCAGGCAGTAGTTGAACTAACTGATGGTTGGTATGGCATTAAGACTTTGCTTGACAAACCTTTGACGGGGATGCTACATGCTGGAATGATCTGTGTTGGACAGAAGCTGTGTATCTATGGTGCTGAACTGATGGGGTCTCAGGATGCCTGCTTACCACTGGAGGTAAGTGTGAGGGAATGATCTCTAGTATTAGAACCAAGTAGGTCTACAATGGTTTGGCTTCAGACATAGGTGTGTATAGTCAAGTGGCGTTAAGTCTTTATACAAGTATCGTGGTGTTGATGCTACATGGTGTGTGTTATGTACCGTAACAATTTCTGTACCTCTGAGTCCGAGTTGAGCCCAACACCACTGTCAGCGGTGAGTCCACTGGCACGACTGGTAGTCCTTGCCTCATAATGTCCAGGTGTGCTCATATTTTCATGGACTGTGATGAGACCTGAAATTATAATTCATATTCTCCAGTTGCTAGAGTCATTGACATGGCTCATTGAACAAATCATCCAAATATCTTGAACTCAGAGAAACGTCCAACTATTGGCTTCCAACGATGGTAGATCCCTATCATCTGGGTGGAATGTTGTTCAAATTCACTTAAAACTTACAGGATCCAACCATCCTGTGAGATTCCACTTGTTTACTGATCTCGGTTGGTTATTAGATTTGTTCCATTGACCTGCAATATTCACCCATGCAGAACTGATACCTTTTAATGCCACGGATGTGTTGAGGTGTGAAATCTAAGTTGAAAGACCACAAACAAGATGAATGTGTCATCCTTTTAAAACCAGTTTACGGTCGGTCAGCGTGACCTTTCGTCATTATTGGCTTTATCAGAGCAGAGAGAGGCAGGCTTTGAATAAGTTAAATATTTAACTTCTGTTGAAGGATATTTGTAGCCACTTGGTTGAATTTGAGTTTTAGTGATCGTTTCTTTTTGTCGTTCACCAGGCGTGGTGACAAGCTTTGATGTATTTTAATGTATTTTAATCAGTTTTTATCATCTGACCGAGTTTATTTGTGGATTATACACTTTAAATGTTTCTCTAAACAAACTGGTTATCACGTTTGTGTAGTCTAGTGTGGAGTTTTATAGCTGATTTAATCAGGGGACTTTTAATAAAACTTATTGGAGGCTTCCTGATTTATCACCTCATATCACAGGTCCCTGATTTGATTTTAGACGTCATGATCAGACCTCTCTTATCCTCTCAATGGTTGTGTGGTTAGGTTTCAATGGAACCCAGCCGAGCCTAGGTCGCATGAAAATGGTTAGAATTACAGACCTAAATATTCCAATAAATTTAGTTGAACAGTAACCCATTACTTGAATGAAATGGTTGGTTCTGGATCCTACTAGACAAGTTGTCATGAGTGCTTATGATTTGCTGATTGAATGCCGCTGTTTTTTACCAAGCCCCAGTCTCTCAACAGGTCTTAGTAGATCTTCTTGGTACACAGCAGATAAGCATTTGATAAATCGTATAATGCTGAGGCTTCTTGATACTCAGCAGACCATTTGATAATGTATAATGCTGATCTTCTTGATTATTTGTTAGAGCATTTGATAATGTAAAATGCTGAGGTTTCTTCTTGATCCTCTGCAGACCATTTGATAACGTATAATGCTGAGGCTGCTTCTTCATACACAGCAGACCATTTGATAACATATAATGCTGAGGCTTCTTCTTGATACACAGCAGACCATTTGATAACGTATAATGCTGAGGCTTCTTCTTGATACACAGCAGACCATTTGATAACATATAATGCCGAGGCTTCTTGATACTCAGCAGACCATTTGATAGCGTATAATACTGAGGCTTCTTGATACTCAGCAGGCCATTTTATTAGATTCGTGACCTTCAAACTGAAGGAAACAACTCCCATGAGGCTACTGCCTGGCAACCAGGAATAGTCTCTCTATACATGTAATTGATTGTTCTGGCATCTGTTGTTTTCCGTGACTGTGTCAGCATTATGAGTGTCCGAACAGGTCTATCACAACTGAGCTAACTCCCGATGTTCAAGTCGTGAGGGAGGCAGTTTAAAACAGTCACAGAATGTGTCCTAACCTCGGTAGAAGTGTATTACTTTATACATGTACATCTAAGAAAAGTCAAATCAAAGTCTTACCTTAATTACCGTATTGTCCTAGGTTAGTGTCTTGTCTTCCATCCTTCCAAGAGAATTTCCAAGTTTTATATGAGAAGTTACACTATAACTGTCAGTGTATGTTGGCACGTCTTGACCAAATGATGCATTACTTAATTACTTGTTGGGTTATTAATTATGAATGCTCTTCATTGTATCTGGACATAGTTTTGCAAGACTGACTTCTTGCATGGCAACGTGGCCATTCCCACAAAAGAACAGCCACCATGGTCTATCAAGTATTCAGCTTAGTCATGTTTTCAAACTACTTTTTCAAGGTGTTCATTTGTGCAGAAACTTGATAAGAAATTTAAAGTAACTGTGAGTGACACTGGCCATTACATGTAATCGTAGGACTTCTGAACATTGTTATTGATTTCTGGTACTACATAAGTTTAAATTGTTCCTAATAATGCCAGAATCTTGTACACGGTTGGCTTTGCAACAAATCTTAGCTGTACACTATTTCGTCTTCCAGGCCCCAGCAGATTTGATGTTAAAGATATTTGCCAATTCCACTCGTCGTAGTCGCTGGGATTCAAGGCTTGGCTTCTGCAACAATCCACAACCTTTTGCCATCCCCCTGCACTCGTTGTTCCCAGAGGGTGGCCTTGTTGGCTGTGTGGAGGTGGTGGTGACAAGGGTTTATCCAATGCAGGTACAGATTGATAATTTGTTGCCAGAATATAACAGGGGTATGGAAGAAAAATCTGTGCCTGTCATCTCTTAAGTACTAGTTGAATTCTGTCTTGACCTCCTCTTCATGGAATGAAAGGTTTTGCGAGTTTCTCCTCTGCTTTTTTCACTCAACTGTGTCCAGGTGTCAGTGAGTGAACCTTTCACAAATAAACAACTCAGAAAGTCATCAACATTCTGTGGCATTCATGATCCCGTTCTTTCAATTTAGTACATGGAGAAGATCCCAGATGGCAGTAACGTCTTCCGCAGTGCTCGCATGGAGGAAAAAATAGCCAAGCAACATGATAAGAAGAAGGAGACAATGTATGAGGCAGTCGAGGCGAAAATAAAACATGAGTATGAGAAGAAGGAAAAACAAGGTGGGTAATGTCATCAATGGTTGAAGTGCATTCTGTAAAAGGTGCTGCTCCACAAGCAAATTGGCTCTCAATGGGCAATTCACCAATGCTGGTTTTGGCTTATACTTTAACCAGTGACATAAAGGACTGCCCATAGTATTTTTCAGGTGACCTGCCCATGGAGAGCCAATTTGTGTGGGAAAAATCTCAAGTTGAGAATTGCTGGGAAATTTTGAGTGATTTCTTTGTCGGATTTTCCATTCAGAGAAAAGGAAGAAATCCTCCAGTTGCATGAAAAAGTGGACTAGAAGTGAGTTGGCGTCACTTCAGACTGGTCAGGATGTCTACGAGGCAATGGAGCAATCGGCTGATCCCGGCACCATCCAAGATTATCTCAGTCACCACCAGATGACTCTGCTGGACGAGTACAGGCGGGAACTCGTCGATATTCAACAGGCTGAGCTCAGGACAGAGTTCCAGAAAGCAGTAGCTGATCAAGTTTCAATCACAAGACAAGTAGTGCCTCTCTACAAGGTCCGCGTGGCTGGGGCAGCTACTGGTGACATGGATAGAAAACTTTGTAAGTTCTCTTGCACTTTTCCCTTCGTTCCTGTCATAGAATCTTTGCTGTAACTGAATCACAACACCTGATGTAACAATTTTGCCGGTGTGTTGTAGTGCTGAACTATGCACAGTGTTCACATTCATTTGTGTTATAGATGATGTCTTCCTACATTTCCAGCCACTTTTCTCACCATTTGGAGACCATCGGAATCAACGATACAGTTGTTGTCGGAGGGAAAGAGATTGAAGATATATAATCTGGCCGCTTCCCCCGGAAGGTGAGCTCCTCTGTCCGTGCAGCGTGTCCATGAAGTGTGCTAGACCACTGCATGTTCTTGGAATGGATGCCATGTGCCGCCACATTTAAATCTCCACTGCTTTCCTATTGAACTCATGTTCATTCCAATAAATGTTGAAAATTATGCAACCATAATATCACCAAGAACTTCTGGTGAGTATTGAGGTTCTCTCCTTGTTGCTCCTTGTAGCTTTTCTTTCCCTATACCGGTATGTGTATTGCAGAGGTTGGCAAAACAAAGAGACAAGCCTGACAGCCATGAGAAACACCCAGTATAAACCCATGGCTGCTGATGAGAACTTCATCGATCTCATTTATGAGCCGAGGGAGGTAAGTGTTTCAAAGCTTTCACATAGTATTCTACATGAGAGTTCGACACTTTTGTGTTGAAAGGGACAATGCAGGTGCTTCCACTGCAGATATCTTGACCTGTTCTGCTCTTTGGAACAGTTGCAGTCTTTCTGACCGTAAGCTTGTACTCACTATCATTTTCTTCATTCACTAGGTTTCCTCCATTGGGAGCCTGCAGGATCCACCCCTATATGGAGAGCTTGACCTCGTTGGAATGGTCGTGGATGTACCACCTGATACACAGAAACACAGGTATGTACCAGTTTAACACGTTCCTCATCCTTTCATATACCTCTATTTCATAATCAATGCCGTAACAACTTTGTTGTGAAGATTTGATTCATTCAAGTATGCGACGCCATGACTGGAATTCCGGTCTCAAACTAAGGTTCTGTTATGGCTTTCTATGGGCATTTCAGCAGTGAGCAATTGTCAGTGTCATAAGCCATACGGAAACAAACAATGGTGAATTGCCCACAGAGAGCCAACTCCATGGGAAAACTCAAGTGGAGCAGCGCCTTAAGCCAGGGAGTTGCTCCACTTTTGATAGTGTCTCACTCTTTGCCTGGAGCACATGATTCCATTGATTTACTTACCTAAGTGTTGATGTATTCTGCATTTCAGTGGTTTCGAGACTGTTCTATTGTGTGATAACCAAGAGAATCTCATCAACCTCAAATTTTGGGGCGGCCTATCAAACTACGGTGTCGAGGACTTACTGAAACCTGGTGTCATCGTGGGAGCGTGCAACTTGTCATGGAGGCGGGACAGCCTGAATAGAACTATACCTTGTGCGTATGTGTCAGAATTTACACATTTCACAACAAGACCTCAAGAGCCATACCTCAGAGGACCACTGGAACGACTCTGTAAAGATATCACGGTAAGTTCTTTGATGGAAGACAGTGAGACCTCGGCTTCGCTGACATGAATCTCTGCCATGTATCTTCCAAGTTTCTCATCCAGATTCAAGTTCGGCTTGGTATCTTCTTTAGCTTTGTCAACTGCTTTTATGAGACCCTGCATTGTGGAAATCATTTTGCAGTTGCTCCATGACTACTTCGAGCAATTGTTGGTGTCCTAGTCCATAAAGCAGACACATCAAGTTCTTTTCAAGTTAAGGTTCCTTTAATTCACAAACACCTCTGTTCTTTTTGCAGAATCCTCAATCTGTGATTGAAATTATGAAGCAGAAAGCTGGTGACTCGACTGCTTCGGGGGCAGGATCAAAGATAACGTCGACACCTTATCGACCCTTGACGAGGATAAGCGTCTCTCCACAGCAAAGTCTAACAACACCTTTGACAACTTCTGCCTCAACACCTGGTCCTGATCCTTCCTCAACTTCACTGTCATGTCGCAGTCCACTAGTGATGGGTGAGGGTTCGGAAGATATCAGACTTTCCCAGCAGAGGTCATTGCAGAGATCCAAATCGAAGAGACTCGAAGTCTATGAAAGGACAGGGAGTGGGACCCCCCTGTTGGAAGTTGTACCACTGTGTACACCAGTTTCCAGCAAACTACGGAAAGATTTCAAAGCTCCTGCTCGGACTCCTGTGGACTCAACGTCAAATAGAACTCCCCATTCTGGACAGGAAAACCGAACAGTGGTTACAAACTTATGTGATGAATTCAATGATGTTCCTGGTATTGACTTTCAATCAAAAGCTCCCATAGCAGATCATGTTTCAAGTGTCATGGTTACACCACTGGTACAGACTGGACTGATGAAGAAGGCAAGGAGAATTGGACTGGCTTCTGGTAGGAGAAATCGTAAGCAGTCAAACTCTGGACAATCTGTTGCATGCACGAAACTGGTGGTACCAGAACGGTGTACCAACTCTGTTGCTCAAGGCGATACACAGGGAGCCAATCTAGCCATAACTCATTCAGTACAGTCCGTGCCAGAAGGCTCAGGAGACTGTGACATACACATGATCAAGAAGGAGAACATGACCGACAGCCAAAATTCAAACAAAGGAAAGGGACTTCACTCGCAGGATAATCAAGTGGATATTCATGATTCAAACATTCCTCAGCATAACACATGTGATGTTGAGGGAATGAGCAAATCCTCGCAGTCACAGGATAGTGACTGCAGCACTTCCACCGAGTTCGCAAAAACTGGACAAAAACATCGCAACAAACCCAATTCCGATGGTGCTAGGCAAAGGAGATCATCCCGCCTTTGCCGTAGGAAGTAGATCTGCCCTTAATATTAGCTACGCTGGAAGTCTAACTCATAATTTGGCACCAATTCAAAGAAATGCTGTATTACCTAGTTCCATTACTAATCTGTATTCCATAGAGCTTTATATTTAACTTGATGCCGTTTCACAGGGACACACCCTTTGTTTAGTGTACACCTACATCTACGAGAGCCGATTTCTGCAAGACGCAGAGAGGTTCCACAACTTCTAAATGTACCAAAAATCGAGAAATATCACTTTAGTGTTACTTGTGGTCATAAATTTACATTTGTGCAGAGAAATATTTGTACATGTATCTTACCTTGAATTGAGATGTTTTTCTTCATTAAAAATCCGTATAAAACAAGCATGCTTCTTCCTCCTGCCTTCATGGGGTACCTCTACGCAAGTACATGCGCAGCCCTTGACTTCTGTCCTTCAACTGATGATTCGGGCGAGACACGTGACACACCCACTGATCTGAACGCCACTGGCGGCAAAAATTAAAGGAGCACGGTGTCCTATGCTATGCATGTACTACTGTCGACGTCGAGGGAGCCAACTGGTGGCAGCACCACGAACTACAGAAATCCAACGTCAATGTCCAAGTGATGACCATCACTTATTATTTATGACTACCCCACCTTGGTAATCTGTATGTTGAGTTGGGTACCTACTCAGATCTGTCCTAGTCAAAATCTCAGCCGTTACGTTTCCCTCCTGCGTTACATAATAGAACATGACCTCGAATTACGGTAGAAAATGCAAATGCAGGACAGTGGTCTGTTTAGAGGAATGATTCACCTTCCCTACAAAATGACACCAGTTGTGTCCTGTTACATGTATCTTCACAAGAACAGCTCCGAATTACGGTAGAAAATGCGAATGCAGGAAACTGGTCTGTTTAGTAGAAAAATATACCTACAAAATGGCACCAATTGTCTCCTGTTGCCTTTATCAGAACAGCTCGGCAGATGGGCTGGAATCTTTTGGTACCTCCTGTCCTCAGCCAACTTTTACTTAGCCCAGTTCGCTCCATCCTCCGTTCAATTGAATGTGACGGAAAATTGCGGTAGAAAATGTGAATGCAGGAAACTGGTCTGTTTAGAAGAAGGATATAGGCCTACCTACAAAATGGCGCCAATATTGTCTCCTGTTGTCTTTATCAGAACAGCTCGGCAGATGGCCTGGAAACTTTTGGTTCCTGCTATCCTCAGCCAAGTAATTTTCTGCCTTCGCATTTTCTACCGTAATTTGCCCTCATACTGCATTGAACGCAGGACGGAGCGAACTGGGCTAAGTGAAATTTGGCTGAGAACAGGAGCTACCAAAAGTTTCCAGGCCATCTGCCGAGCTGTTCTGATAAAGAAAGCTGGAGACAATTGGTGTCCTTTTGTAGGTATATCCTTCTTCTAAACAGACCAGTTTCCTGCATTCGCATTTTCTACCGTAATTTGCCGTCATATTCCATTGAACGCGCAGGACGGAGCGAACTGTGCTTAGTGAAATTTGGCATGAGGACAGGAGGTACCAAAGGTTTCAGGGCCATCTGCCGAGCTGTTCTGATAAAGACAACATGAGACTATTGGTGTCATTTTGTAGGTATATCCTTCTCCTAAACAGACCAGTTTCCTGCATTCGCATTTTCTACCTCAATTTGCCGTCATATTCAATTCAACAGAGGACGGAGTGAACTGTGCAAAGTCAAACTTGGCTGAGTACAGGAGGTACCAAAAGATTCCAGGCCATCTGCCGAGCTGTTCTGATAAATGCAACAGGAGACAATTGGTGTCATTATGCAGGTATATCCTTCTTCTAAACAGACCAGTTTCCTGCATTCACATTTTCTACCGTAATTTGCCGTCATATTCCATTGAGTGCAGGACGGAGCGAACTGTGCTAAGTGAAACTTGACAAAGGACAGGAGGTAGGCCTACCAAAGGTTTCCAGGCCATCTGCCGAGCTGTTCTGATAAAGACAACAGGAGACAATTGGTGCCATTTTGTAGATACATCCTTCTTCTAAGCAGATCAGTTTCCTGCATTCGCATTTTCTACCGCAATTTGCCGTCATATTGAATTCGACGAAGCACGGAGCGAACTGGGTTAAGTGAAACTTGGCTGAGGACAGGAGGTACCAAAAGATTCCAGGCCATCTGCCGAGCTGTTCTGATAAAGACAACAGGAGACAATTGGTGTCATTTTGTAGGTACATCCTTCTTCTAAACAGACCAGTTTCCTGCATTCGCATTTTCTACCGTAATTAGCCGTCATATTCCATTGAGTGCAGGACGGAGCGAACTGGCCTAAGTGAAACTTCGCAGAGGACAGGAGGTACCAAAGGTTTCCAGGCCATCTGCCGAGCTGTTCGGATAAAGATAACAGGAGACAATTGCTGTCATTTTGTAGATATATCCTTCTTCTAAACTGACCAGCTTCCTGCATTCGCATTTTCAACCGTAATTTGCCGTCATATTCCATTGAACGCAGGACGGAGCGAACTGGCCTAAGTGAAACTTGGCTGAGGACAGGAGGTACCAAAAGATTCCAGGCCATCTGCCGAGCTGTTCTGACAAAGACAACAGGAGACAATTGGTGTCATTTTGTAGATATATCCTTCTTCTAAACAGACCAGCTTCCTGCATTCGCATTTTCTACCGTAATTTGCCGTCATATTCCATTGAGTGCAGGACGGAGCGAACTGGCCTAAGTGAAACTTGGCTGAGGACAGGAGGTACCAAAGGTTTCCAGGCCATCTGCCGAGCTGTTCTGACAAAGACAACAGGAGACAATTGGTGTCATTTTGTAGGTATATCCTTCTTCTAAACAGACCAGTTTCCTGCATTCGCATTTTCTACCGTAATTTGCCGTCATATTCCATTGAGTGCAGGACGGGGCGAACTGTGCTGAAGTGAAACTTGGCTGAGGACAGGAGGTACCAAAGGTTTCCAGGCCATCTGCCGAGCTGTTCTGATAAAGACAACAGGAGACATTTGGTGTCATTTTGTAGGTACATCCTTCTTCTAAACCGACCAGTCTCCTGCATTTGCACTTTCTACCGTAATTTGCCGTCATATTCCATTGAATGCAGGACGGAGCGAACTGGGCTAAGTGTTGGCTGAGGACAGGAGGTACCAAAAGATTCCAAGCCATCTGCCGAGCTGTTCTGATAAAGACAACAGGAGACAACTGGTGTCATTTTGTAGGTATATCCTTCTTCTAAACAGACCAGCTTCCTGCATTCGCATTTTCTACCGTAATTTGCCGTCATATTCCATTGAGTGCAGGACGGAGCGAACTGGCCTAAGTGAAACTTCGCAGAGGACAGGAGGTACCAAAGGTTTCCAGGCCATCTGCCGAGCTGTTCTGATAAAGATAACAGGAGACAATGGCTGTCATTTTGTGGATATATCCTTCTTCTAAACAGACCAGCTTCCTGCATTCGCAATTTCTACCGTAATTTGCCGTCATATTCCATTGAACGCAGGACGGAGCGAACTGGCCTAAGTGAAACTTGGCTGAGGACAGGAGGTACCAAAAGATTCCAGGCCATCTGCCGAGCTGTTCTGATAAAGACAACAGGAGACAATTGGTGTCATTTTGTAGGTA